>VZTT01008885.1:8253-27141 GCA_013400855.1 Buphagus erythrorhynchus
AAGAAAAAATGGTGATTCTACTTTTTTTTGTTTTTTTTTTTTTTTTTTTTTGGCAGAGACTAGGTTTTTGGCAGTGTACACATAAACACATACCATAAAATAGTTGTGAAATTGTGATGTTTCTTAGAGTCCTGTTTTATGAGAAATGAGGAAGGGCTTTTTTCCTTGAAATAAATGTATCTGATAGTGCTGTGCTTCTCTTGTGATTCAGTGGTTTACAGACTCTGAGAACTCCAGGTGTTTGGGGAATACCATAGCATGGGATTACCAGCTTTCCCTCCTCCTCTTCCACCATCCTTTTTTGGTTATTTTTGGCTCTTCCATTGCACTGTATGTACAGATTGTATGTGTTTATAAGGCCTCAGCAGTATATTTCTTGAACTTTGTGACCCAGTTAAAGTAGCCAACTTGTGCTAAATGTCTTTGAGTGTTTATTATGAAATGTCCCATAGTGAAATAGAAATTAGCTATAAAATCCAAGTAACAAAACAAATCTATTTATTTCAGTGTCTGACTTCTAATGCTGTCTTTTCTCTTACTTGTTGTAAATCACTCAAATATTTGCTTGACCCTGCCAAAATTTGTCTTTCACGTGTCTACTGTTTACATGATTGTTACTTTAAAAGTATATATCCAATATTTTTGCACCTCTGTTAGCTGACTCTAATTATGCCCATTAACAAGAAGTGATAAAGAAATATTTGCAATTACATGAGTGACTTTTGCATAACTCTTTTTCTTTAAAGTTTAGAATTTACTGCCTTTCCTAAATATTCTGTCGGTTTTTTATAGTGTGAGAATAAACCAAGACATCCAGTGCATCTTTAGACAGACTTTATTTTTTCAGAGTATCAGCCACATGAACTTGTCGCATTTTAAGATGACTTGTAGTGTGTGTGAAACAAATAAACTGAATGGCTTAGAGGCATGGAAGCTGAGGGAGGGAAATATAGAGCCTGATGTACAAGGTAAATAAATCAGTGGGATCAGTTTGGTTTCCTAACTGTTTCAAATTCAAAGATGACTATTATGAGTTTATATTATAGAGATCTTCCAGACTCTTTTAGATTTATAGCAGTAGTTTCTTGACAAGCCACTGAGAAAGAAGTAATGCCTGCCACATGCTTATCTTTGGAGACATCTCTCTAACCCTTTTAGACAGCCCCAGAGAGAAAAATCATATCACAATGTGAAGAAGGGCAGGAGATGGGCTATCAGAAGATGACCAACAGCATCACTGTAAGCAGACCAGCCTTCTAGGTAAAGATTTGTGGTTTGTACTTATAAATACCTTGCTCAAAGGCATTTTGTGCTTCTCTACAATAATGACTACAATCAGCTGTGGGACTGCATGTCCATCCAAAACATAATCATAGCTGGGATGTTAGAAAAATATTTGCTATAGAGGAATCCTGTGTTTTATTGGAAAAATGCACACGAATACTCTTGAATATAAGCACTGTCATCTGACAGAGAGTGAAACACCAGGACATCTTGCAGACCACAGTTAATAGGGTATTACAATAAATCTGGAATCCCAGGTGAGAAGCAGTCTGGGTGGAAGCAGGATACAGTGGTAGAAGCAAAGAATACAGAAATTAATATCACAGAAGATATCTGCTTGGGAAGAACAGAAAAAGGGACAGAGAACTCATAGAAAGCAGGTTGGTCTGCTCCTTTACAACAGAGACTAGAGAGCAGTTAGCTCAGAAGTAGCATATTGTAGGAAGATAGCATGAAACATGGGTTCAGTAGCCTATCCTGACCCTGGTCCTGGGTAGCTTTAGCTTCAGCTAAAGTTGAGCATTAAAAAAAGATTGAAAAAAAAAAAGAAAAGCCCACCCTGTGTATTAGCTTCAGAATAAACAGACAGGTCTTTATATTTGGTACAGAGCACACATGAAGCAATGTTCAAGAGATATGGGAATGCCCAGTGATCTGCAATGAAACCAGAATGTAAAGACTTTAGAAAAGACTGTTTGTAAAAGCATTCTCTTCTTTGTCTGTGTGGGCTCTTTTGTGTTGGTGGGTGCTACTATTGCTTTGACTTGTGTTCTGTCAGGTCTTCTGCACACATGTCACACCTGTGACTTTATGGTGCAGGTAAGACAGCATTTACTTCAGAGTGTTATATAGTAGAGTGTAATTCTGCATATAATTTGGGAAAATTAGCCAGCAGGTACAGATTAGCTAGTACCAAGCCATCAGCAAGTAAGTAAGCAGTTTAGCTGAAGGCAGGGTGAAGGTGATAGGGGAGACCCTGCACAGAGGGAGCTTGTTTAGTACCTCCAGCTGGGGTGGTATTCCTGAGTTTCAGCCTGATTGTTCAAAACAATGCCCTGCCTGGCATTCAGCTCACTGCCCTTTAAAATTGTAGTTCTTCATTTGCTGAGACAGTCATATGAGTGCCTATAGAATCCAAGAAGTTGGTACTGGGAAATAAAACTGGGGGAAAAATCAGGATTGGACTAAGAGGAGGGAAAATCTGCCACCGTTGAAGAGTTCTTCTGAATGAGAGTTCAAGAAGTGGTCCAGAGGAAGCAAATATTCAGTTAATTGTCATCCCTCCTTTTCACTTTCCCTTTCAAAGTAAATGATGGAAGGATACAGAGAAAAGACGCTATGGGTAAAAATGTTTATTTGATGTTTTATAATGTAAAATGATCTCATTCACTGTGCAATATTTGAACACCTTATAAAAAGCTAAATCCTGAGCTGTTCTCAGCATCCAGCTTTCATTAAAAACCAGGAGGCGGAGCAGATGTTCAGCACAAATCTAAAAAATCCCAGGGCTTATGGGTATGCTGACACTGTTTAAGTGGGCATGTTAAAAGGAGCTATTCAAGAGCATTTATTTCACAAGAACTGAGCCCACGGTTATCCTGGATTGATTTTATGTGTAAGCAAGAAGCAGGTGCCTGGCACTTCCAAGAGCTTCTCATAGGCTTACTGCTCATTTTGGTCCAGATTGTGAAGAGTGCCTCAGGGATACCAGAATACATTCTCTGTCCTGAGCAGGTACAGCACAGATCGTGCACACAACATATGAAGTGGAGATGTCAAATCATCATTGCCTGAGGGTTGATAGCAGCAGAGCAGTATGCTTGCACAAAAAGCTCTATTGTTTACTCTTGACCTTAAAATAATTTGATCCAATATGACACATTAAGTAGAAATGTTTTCTTTCTTCAGGGAAATAGTTCTTGGCAATTGAAAACAAGCCTGAAAAAGTATGTAAAAAATAGATTCCTTAGCAAATGTTCAGTGAAATATTGAGACTCTTACAAGATATATTCTCTAGCATGAACAATGTTTCACAGTTACACTGTCAAATTAATTTTACTGGATAAAATGCATAATGCAGGGATCCCCCTTGATTTAAACGGAGTTGCCCTTGGGATAAATTTATCCTCTGTCCCTTAGTGTTTGCAAAAGCATGTGAATTCAGTTTCTGTGGAAGAACTGCTTAATTCTGATGTGCAGTGTGCTGAGTATCACTGTAACTGAGCTGAGTCATGTGAGATGACTTCAATGCAAGGGAAATTATGCCAAACTAAGTTTGCATTATTTTAAATCCAAATTATGTATGGAGTATGTAGAGAATTTATTTTTTATTTAGTTACATGCTTTGTAATTTATTCTTTCAAGCCCTCTGAACAAAAGGAAAACACAGGTGAGTTCTTGAGAATACATTTCTTGAGAAAATAAATTCATACTAGATTTTGTAAACACATTAACACAAACAGCATTAAGCATTAGCATTAACTTTAAGTTCCAGTGAGGAACACCATTGCCTGAATTAACCCTCACCCTCCACACCATTAAATCCTCCAAAAAAAGCCATCCCAGTTAAAATTCTTGGTGATGAGTGCTGAAGTGAAACCATAATGACTTTGATAATCTGGACTTGGAATTTGTGTTGTATTATGTGATGAAGGTGAATGCTTTACCTGGCTAAACTCTTAGAGAAATGAACACAGGGTGAAACTGAGCAGCATGAAATTGTATGAAGAGAAAACAAACAGAGTAAGGTTTCACTGGCATCTTTCAGTCCCAGTTCCTATGGCATTAAACACAGTGAGCACCAGGAATGATCATTTTTGGGTGGAAGAGGCCCTGTAGATGTCAGAGTGCAGGGGAATCTGTTGATATCTGGTGGCAGATACAGGGTGGGCCAATCTCTGGGGGCAGCTTGTGACAATCCAACCTGAGGCACAGATTTATTTGGTTTGTGGCTGTATGAAGATGCTGTTTATATCCTGATTACTGCTACTGTTGCCTTCCTTTAATCTTTCCAGTCTATTTCCCCCTGGATCAGTAGTACCAGGCAGAGACAGGGAATAGTTTGAGGAATGCTCTTGGAGTAGAAAAGAGGAATCTCAAAATAATATCACATGGTTGAAGAGTTCATGCTCTCCCTTCCTTTAGGGTAAATAGTGGTGAGTTTTATGGCTGTTCTCTATTTTGCTCTGCCCTTCACTGGAGTAGGAAGCAGCTCCTTAGCTTCTCCCCAAAGAATAGCAAGGTATTTTTTAGGTTACCCAGGGGATGAGTAAATATTCCTTGGACTGACTCAGAAGTGGAAGAGAAAGAGAACTTGAATGAGCAATGATGATACCTTTGTCATCATCTCCTTAGTTATCAATTATTACTCCCATGTGGGACATGTAAATCAAGTGTAAATCAATGCAAATCAAAACCAGTGGGAACAGTGCATCTTTCTGTGGAATAAATTGATTTGTCTCTCTCCTTAGATCATCTGTTTCAGAAATCTATTGTAAGAATAAAGTATCTGAATATATAGTTTCCAATAGTATGTTTTCATTTCAGTGTCTCAGTAAGAGCCCTTTTTTTTTTATTGAGTCAGAGCCAGTTGTGTGTTTTAGGTGTTGATGCTATGCAGAATATAGTTTGCATGTATGCCTGTGAAATATTAGCTAGTTCTGAAATGCAAATAATTTTATTTTTCATTTGTTGTTTGCTTTTTTTTTTAGATTTAGACTGGAGTGGTTAATTTCTTTGTAAGTATATGGTAGCATAGAAATTTCTGCCATTTTCAAATACAAAAATACAAAAGTATTTTCTTTCCTTCTTTATTTGTCTTATGACAGGGTTCTGCTAGTTCTTCTAGAACCTTGGAGATCTTCAATAAAAGAAGCAATCGAGAATTTCTTCCACTTGTAGTCTACTATATAAGGGACATTTGTTACCAAGTTGTTGAGAGCTGCCTCAGTGCATGCAGTGAGGGAAAATGTCTTTACTGTACCTTGTGTCAAGTCCATGAAAGTGACAACAATCCTCCTGCACTATCATGGTAAAGAATTGTATTGAGTTCTCCAATTCTTAACATTACAGAAAATAGAATTAGACTGCCTCTATCCATTTGTTGTGTATTACTGTCATATCCAGAAAGAGATCCTTGTAGAAATATTCAGAAATATATCCCACAGAATCACAAAATAGTTAGGGTTAGAAGGTACCTCTAGAGATCATCTAGTTCAACCCCATATTTAAAGGGTTTTCATTTAATCATCAGTTACTTCACCTGAGGATGCATTTTTATGAAGGCCTTGTTGTCAGAACAAGTGTTTTGGTGACTTGTGGTTAGGGTTTCTCTTTCTCTCAACAGAAGTCTCAAGAAACATACATAATGTATATGGGAATCAGTGAATGTGTGCAGAAAAGTGCACATGGAGGGAAAAAAATTACTTTGCTAAATCCAGTCCTATGAAAAGTGAAGTCTTGTCTAGCTCCTAAGTACAAAGGAAGAAATAGCTGAAAATAATCGACTTTAGTTGAATTAAGGAAGCTAAGTATTACTGCAGGAACCTAAGAAAAACCCCTTTGACTTCCTGGAAACTGAAAGAAGTTTTTTTGAAGAAGTAATTGTCTCTGACATCACTACAGTGCATTGCGAGTTTGCGGGTGGTTAGCTGGGGTAACAGAGGAAGCAACTCTCTCACAGATAAGCAGGCAGTGCAATGTATGTGCCTAGTTAGTCTCCTTCTGGGCTCAAAGTTTGTGAAGAAGTTCTTTTACAGACAGATAACATTTATTTTGCTTTCCAGAGAGAGACACATGCTGTTTCATAAGGATACGCCTGATTTCCAGAAATAACCATGTTTTTGTGGCTTAAACTCTTAGCATTTGGTGTTGCATTTCTGGGACAGGATGCTTTTCTCAAAGGTAGGTCACAACTGATATTTCTTTCCGTCATTTTGATCCCTCAACATCCTCTGTAGATGTAAAACCAATGAAAAGCTTTGCAAAGTGGATAAATACCATCTTGGTTCAGAAGTTAGAATACAATTGTATGCAATGGTGTAAGAACCTAGGTCAGGAAGATTGATGCATCATGTACTAGGTTAAAATGTCTTCCGTGTGGTCCCATGTGCGAGTTATATGAACCATTAAAAAAAAAATACCACATTTGTTGCTGAATTTGGAAAAGAATACATTTAGCTCTCTTATGTTCCATGTAGTTTTTATGTTCAGCTTCATCTCATGATATAGTACTGGTTTTCTGTGTTTAAATCCTTCAAGAAAAAAAATCTTCTTGTCAATGTTAGCCACTCCCTGATCACAGAATCTGCTTACAGTTCCTCAAGTTTTGATTTTTCTACTGCAGAGGGGTTAGTAACAAATTCTAAAGGTTGTAAATTAATCTCTACTATTGGTAAATTACTTCTTTTGTAAAATATACATTATTTATTTTAAAAACTGCTCCTTAAATAGTCTTTGGAATATTTAATTACCCCACTGCAGGTGAATTTGTTGCTTGACTTTTTGAGGAGAGGATCTTGCAAAACATGTTAGATGCTACAGATAAAGAGAGTAGCAAGATTAGCAATCAGTCTCGAGGTAATACTTAGTATTAAGTCAAAATAAGTATCCGTGTTCAAGAAAACATTTTCTTCAGAAGAAAATGCAACATTTTATGTATATGTATCTTCCATCAGTTTAGCTAGCAATGTAATTTGGGATAGTTGATGGCACACCCAAAGTAGCTTGAAATATTTTTTCTGAAATGCAGTGAGTTATATGCAGGGCTGAAATCTCTTTTCATTTACATTGAATTTTTTCATGCTTCTACCCTCATGTCACTGTAGTAACTTCAGGTTTATACTGATGTAAGCAATAAAATTATCTGCCTTTAGTTGATAACCAGCTAAGAAGAGCATTTGAAGCCTGAGCATTAGCTCTCTTGTCCCTCAAAGTCTCTGAACAGAGACAGCACTGCATAAATCTGGTTGATAGCTGCTGGAGATTATAAGAAAACAAGTGAATGCTGCACTGTAGAGAAAAAGAACAAAATCTCTTGCTTTTCCTATCAGTTTTTTTCTGCTGCTGTCCTACTTTCCATTTTATAAGTCCTTCTGAGACTTCCCACTGCTACCTTTTCTCCAGAAAAAGCAGGTTACTGTCTGCTCTCTCAGCCACCTCCACAGTCAGTCAACATGTTAGCAGACAGAGAGGGCTGGAAGACAGATAAATGGGTAGTAGCATTTTATTTCAAGTAATAGTAATTTTTCTCTGTTCACACACAGTAGTCTGACTTGAGCCAATTCCTCTCTACATTTACTGAACTGAAGAGCCTCAAAGAAATATTTTATCTCCTCTCTACTACACTTAATTAAATCTCATGCTGTAGTATCGAGTACACAACATCATAGACCTTGTTTTTATGATGTAGTTTGGCACAGAGATTGCTTCTCCTCTCAGGGTGACAGAACCATTATAGTTCATATTTGCTGTGCAGATTGCTCTGCCTTGTGGCCAAGGGACACTGAGCAGTCTCCCAGGGAGGGGTTTGTTAATGGAGGAGCAGCGTTTCGAAAGGGTGGCACAGGCTTTGGTTTTATGGCAATCACTTTTCAGGCACTTGATTGTAAGTGTTGGGTGGGCATTGGGACTTCTTTTGTTATTACTAAAATTATTTTCCAACAGCCTATTGTACCTGTTGATTTTGAAAACTTAGCAGGAGAAGTTTTAAGGTTGTCTTACTTTCCTCCACAAGCTCAGACATTCTACAGAACATAACTTATTTCCTGTAATCACCAAGCCACTTGTAAGAGCATCAAACTACATAAAATCAAACAAAATAGAAGAAGTTAGAGCCTGCACAAAGACCTTTTCACTGTATAAATCCCTCAAAAAAAAGCATGTATCCAACTAATTTTTCTGATAAGAAAGAGATGTGTAGTGGTAATCAAACACCCAGAAAAACCAACCAATGCCCAAAGCCCTCCCCCAAAAACTCCTAACCCAAGCCAAAAAAGTCAGAAAAACACCTTTGCTTCCCTCTAGAAAAAAAGAAATGCTTGCAGAACAAGCACTGTTTCCATTAGATCATTATTTCAAGTTCCTCCCTCCTCCACTAAAATATTAGCAATTTGACAGCTTTCAAAATCTTTCATCCACTTCTGAGCCACTTCCTTTATTTCAGAAAACTAAATAATTGTTTGATAGTTTTGGGTGTGACTTTTTTTTTTTCCAAGTTAAAAGTATTGAGCTTCAGCAGGCACACTGTGCTGGTTTTGTCTGGGATAGTGTTAATTTTGGATGTAGTAGCTAGTATAGGACTATGTTTTGGATTTGTGCTGAAAACTGTGTTGATAATAGAGGATTTCTTCTTTATCCCATACTGTTTATGTCCCATGCTATCCAATACAGCATCAACCACCACCTGACTTCCTGTCCTTTGGTATAATACACAGATATTATTCCCTTAGTCTGTCAGTCACTGCAAAGGGTTCATAAGGTGTCCACCACACGTCCATTGAGTCCATTTAGTCCGTGACTTTGGGCTCCATGTTGTGGTGATACTCAGGACAGGAGAGGTGGTTTGTTTCATGGTTGTTGGGCACCAAAGCCAGCTCAGTTGGGGTTCTTGATGCCCTTGCTCTGTTTCTTGTAAGGCTGCTCCTCCATAGGTTTAGGTGGTTCTTGTTATAGTAATTCCTGTAATAAGCAACTCAAATAATGAGTTACAACAATTTGAAAGTATTTCTATTGCCATCTCTTACCCACCCCTTACCAGGTTTAACACTGCAATGAACTCCTCCCCTTGCCCTTATTCCAGCTTGGATTTACCCATAGACTGCAGTCCCTTAGGGTTGTACCTGCTCCAGACAGAGCCTTGTCTATGAGCCAGGTTCTTCAGGGACACACCTGCTGCTGCATGGATTTATCCACAGCCACAGTGGCTCTGAGGGGCAGCTGTTCCAGCACAGCCCTGTCCATGGGCCACAGTGCCTTCGGACATAGACCTGCTCCAGCATGGCCTCACCCACAGCCACTGTCCCCTCAGAAAGCAAATCTGCCCAACAGGGCCTTGTCCCTGGCTGCAGTCCCTGCAGGGTGTTCCTGCCCTGCTGTGGATTCATCCATGGCCACGTGATTTCAGGTGCTCCAGCACAGCCTCATGAACAGCCTATGGTGCTTCAAGCTGTACCTGCTGCAGCTGGACCTGGCCTTGGGCCCTACACCTGCAGGGTGTCCCTGCTGTGGCACTGACACAGCCATGGCCATGGGCACTTCTAGATGTACCTGCTTTGGCTTGGACTTATTCATGGCCAGAGAAGCCTCAGGATATGCTGCTCCCATGTGGACTCACCCACAGGTCCTATCTCTCTGACTTGTGTTCACACTGGAGTTCCAGCGTGTCCAGTACAGCAGCACAGAAACAGCAGTGATGCCCTGACCATCTGCCAGTCCCTGTGCATCACCACTGCTGTCCTCAAAATGTCCCCAGCACAGCAGAGTGAGGGATCAGCAGCACAACAGCAGCAAAAACAAAAAGCAGCCACAGATGAGCACTACACTAATGTACTGTAAGGCATCAAGCCCAGGAGTCTGCCCAAAGCAGCCAAACAGCAATAATGGCTGTAAATTCCATCTAACACATTCCAATCAAAGCTATTGTTATCTTGACCCCTTTGAGCCCTGCATTGGATGCCAGGGAGGGCTGCTGTGGTTTAACCCCAGCTGGTAACTCAGCCCCACACAGCTGCATGCTCACTTCTTCCTGGTGGGGTTGAGGAGAGAATTGGAAGGGTAAAAGTGGGAAAAAACAGGGGCTGAGATAATGACAGTTTAATAGTAAAGAAAAACAAGGAATTAATTCGCTGCTTCCCCTGGGCAGACAGGTGTTCAGCCATCCCCAGGAAAGCAGTGCTCCATCACATATAATGGTTACTTGGGAACAAAAATGCCATCACTCTGAGTGTCTCCACTTCCTACTTCCTTCAGCTCCATATGCTGAGCATGATGCCATATGGAATCTCTCTTTGGGCAATTGGGTCACCTGTCCCAGCCGTGCCCTCTCCCAGCTTGTTGTGCACCTACACTATCTTCCCTTAGTGGGGTGGTATGAGAAGCAGGAAAAGCCTTGACTGTGTAAGCATTGCTCAGTAGTAATGAAAACATCTCTGGATTATTAAGCCTGTTTTTCATCACAAATCCAAACATTGCCATGATAGGTAATGTGAAGAAAATTAACTCTACCCCAGTCAAAAACACCACACACATGAAATTCTGGTCATGCAGTCTCCATGCCCAAGAGCTATGCAAGTTTCCAACTGGAAGTGGAATTCTTTTCAGATAGCTTCTCTTATGGCTCTGATTTTCCATGAAAATCTTTTTCACAGGTCAGACTATACCCTTGGAAATTTTCTGGCCAGCCTAATGTTTTAAGCAGTGGAACTTAGTAATATTGGTTTATTTTATGTGTAGTATAAGGGGAATTGCTCTGGCAGGAGAATTTATATTAAGGTAGAAGAAAGTGAATGCATTAAACAAGCAGCAGTCTCCACGCTGAGGATGGGAATACATTGTATTTATTCTGTTTTCCTTCGCTGTGCAGCTGAATTGTGATATTTACTGTATCCTGCTGGGAGCTAGGGAAGAACAGCAAGCCATGGAAGAGTTAATATCCATAAGCATAAATCTGGTCCACCAGGAAGCCAGAATAAATTTGCCCACATTGAAGTCTGCTGTCATGGGTTGACATTTTGTATTCGGTCAACTACCTGGTGTTGTTAGCTCAAATCACTCTGAAGTGTCTCTGCATCCCCCTGTGCAGGGCAGACTTACCCTGAGTCATTCCCCCTTCTCTGGGAGGCTGTTCCTCCTCTGCTGCCAGTCCCAGGGTGAGAACCAAAGTGGGGAGTGAGAGCACAGCACGGGGGTGGCTGTAGAGATGGAACCCGAGACAGCAGAGGAATGAGAAGTGCTGCAGGAAGGTGTGAAGTGCTGGGCAAGGCTTGCTAACAAGAGTTGAGCTTAGGAAGGTGTGAAGGGCTGGGCAAGGCTTGCTAGCAAGATTTCAGCTCTGTGGCTGTGAGTTCCTCTGAGCCCCAGCAGAGCGTGTGTGTTACAGGAGCGCAGCGCTTGGGCAGGGCTGGGCCGGCTGTTTGTGCCTGCTCGGAGCAGATGTGCTCACCGAGCTGGCTGCTGGTGCTGCGACTGCCAGCTCTGCCTGCGAGACAGCGACTGTCCCCGAGCGCTGCTGCTTTCTGCATCATCCTGAGATACCCATCGTGCACACCGATTTAACTTAAATCCTGTAGAACCAGAAATCTAGCAGTTTTTTATTTCAGACAAACATATGAAGTGCATCCAATATATTTTGGAGGAAGTAGTTGACTCTTCAAAGCTCAGTTTGGGCCCTGAAACACTTGTGTTCCAAAAAAAAAAAAAAAANGAGAAGTTTAAAAGAGTGGTGAAACTCTTTCCTGCTGTAAATATAAAGATTAAGATAACAGATAGTTATGCAAGTTGTTTATTTCCCTGCAACTTGACTGTTCTTTTAGCCTGCACGTCCTGATGTATTTCCAGGCTATCCATACACTTGCAAACAGGTCTTTTTCACTGGTGTTTCAGTAACTGTTACAGCATTTTATCTATTTCCAGGCTTTTTTCCCTTTCAAGTAAAGCAGTTTGGGGCCTTCAATGCCAGGATTTTAGAAACTAGCTGTGAGCACTTCAGTGCTAGCTTATATTATCCATAGTGTTGTATAGCTAACAGGATCCACTTCTTTTCTTTTATACCACTACTTTGCAGTACTGTTCTTGCAGTTATTCCCTCTGTGTCAGTGCCTTCTCGGCTGGCCTGCTTGCTTAGGTTTCTATTCTTTAGTTTCAAAGACTGCTCTTACAATCTGTCTGTTCTTCATTCATAATCCCACTGCCTTGCAAAGAGCTCTAGAGGTACCTTTTGTAGGGCATGAATGACTTTTTTGTTGTTTCAAAAATGTGGACTCCATGGAGGAATATATTTAATTGCCTTTTGAAATAGATCCTTTTCCTGACAGTAAGAGAAATAATCAAAATAGCTGTGTAATAGAAAACTGAAGCCATACAATGAAGCTCTTTGTAAAATATATAAGGAAATAGTAGTTCGTTAACTGAAGCATGTGTCCTATATGAGTTGAAAGATTTTTACACTCAGAGAAATATATAATACAGAACCTCAGCTGAGATGTTACAAAAGTATAGGGCTAGCATTGCCTTTCCTGGTAATCATGTACACTGCAAAACTGTGAATTGAATATTTAAGATAGTATTAAGCCATGAACCATTTCTGGAGGCTTGTAAGTTAAGATTTATGCAGGGGAAAAACACGGTAAGATAAATGGCAAAGCAGAGTCAGGCTTCTAGAACAAGATCTAAGAGGCAGAAGTCAGCTGCAGTCTAGGCTGTCTCAGAAACTCCTGGTGTGAAGCGTTGCTTTCATTTCTCCAGACCTCAGTTTCATCATCTGTCAAGCTGAAGATAGTAACACTTACCTTGTCGAAAAATGTAGAGTCCTAATTCCTTAAATATTTACAAATGTGCCTGTGTCTTGCAACATGTAAACTACCACCAATTAATGTGATGGAACTGGCTGTGCATTAGAATATTTTGGGTAGTATATCTAAGCAAAGAAAGCAAAAGTATGGAGCAAATGACTTGTGCACAGATTTCTACCTTTTTCTCAGTCCTAAAGCACAGGTGTTGTCAATGGGGAGCTGATACTTCTGTGCAGAGTAAGAACAACCCGTACTGTTCTTAACCTCAGCAAATCTGAAATTCTGTAGAACATGATCACATCAACTGTAGTCTCTAGTTTACCCATTATTGGGTGAAATATGGGTGAAATATCTGAAGCTGGTCCATGAGTTCTTGAGACACCAGAACAGCCTTTTATTTCCTGTGTCTGTGGATGAGCTGAGGTGTGCTAAACAGAGCACAGCTGCAAAAAATTTCATGTTATAAAGAATCCTCCACATTTAAGAGTAAATACAATAGGAAGCCTGTCTAGTAAATTAGGTGTTTTAGGAGTCTCAGTGGTAGCAGTTATAAATCTAAACAACTGTTCTAGGGAAGTGCAGGCCAAGTTGACTTTGTCAGCATATAATGTAAAATCATACACTCACAAAATCAAAGGAAAGATGACCAGTGCTGCTACTGCAGCGGTTTGATTAACTTAAGATGGACCTTTGATGTCTAAAATGAATGCAGAATCACGTGTGTGTATACACCTTAGAGAAATCTTCCAGTTTTAATGAGTTTTGGATGGAGTATCTGGAGGATTTGTTTATTCATATCACACTTTCTTGGAAGACTTTAAATGATGAAACATATATTTTTTAAATTATGTGGAAATTTTTTTACTTCATCCCTCATGGCAGTACGAGATTATTGCCCTAGGTCTCTTGTATGCAGTACATAAGGTCCCTGCTCCCAAAATACAGTCTGTGAATGTGCCTGCCTGTGCAATGTGTGTGAGTGGAAGGGTAATATCTGGGGTACCTCAGACTGCCTAACAAGTACAGAAAAAAGCTTGACTTCCTTTGCAACTTCATTAATGCTTCTGTGCTCAACTGTGCTGCTTCAACAGAAGTGAAAGATCTTTCTACATCTTCCACACACCTGCAGTCTGGTGTGTTAGTCTGAGGTAAGAAATGTGGTTGAGGTTTGAGGGAAAGATGTGAAAGAGCAGAAAGAAATGTGTATTAGTAGACATTAGTAGCATTTCTGATTTTGCTGTCTTTGTCTGCTAATGAAATTACTTAGAAATAAATGTTTCTGGGAGACCAATGCTCTTCCTCTTAGAAAACCTATATTAATGATAACAGCTTCACCCAGTGTCAGCTTCCTCTCTACAGTTTAGAAGGTTTACAGTGGAATGGTGCTGAATACAAGGGAGGCAGCTCAAGGAAATGAATGTGAAATCTAACCTTGACAGTAACGGATCAAGGCTTTATAATACTCACATGAAACTTTCATAAAATCCTGTGTTGTTTGACTTGCCAAATTTAGCATTTTTTACTTTTCCGCAGACTGGTCGGTTTGGCCATGAGGATTTTGAAGTGAGAAAATAGTTAAGTTCTAATATGTAATAAGATATGGTTTATAGAGGCATGCAGTTATGGAACTCACCTACAGATGCCTTTTGAATCAACACAGGATGCATTAAATTAATTAGAAATTATAGAACAGTTCAAGAGAAAAATGCCAAGATATGTGGATCAGTTATTCCAAAAGTTAACAAAAAAAGCAACAGCTGCATTTGTCTTCCTCCTGTAAATAATGCTGGGCTCAATGGCCTGCTAAGATGCAGTTTTGCACTGCCCTGAATAAATAGACAAATGTTAGGTGCAGTAGCTGGTTGGAGGTTTTGTGTTAATATTGGAAAGAAAACCATTTACAATGTGGATATCATCAAGTCTGTCATCATTGCAGGAGGGTGCCTTAAATGGCAAGGGAAGGACTGCTTGCAAACCATGGCTTCTAAAAACTGCACTCTTCTCCAAGCAAGGAAGACATTTTCATAACAAAATGCATGTCAGAAATGCCATTTTCAGCTGCTTTCGCAGCAGCTGATGCTCTCTGTTTCTCTTCACGATAGAATTGCTGCTCACCTGAGTCTCACCTCAGTGATGATGTCAGAGGAAAGTCTGAAAAGGCTTTCAAGTGCCTTACGCTATTTATTTTGTCTTTCTGTTTTTGTTGATTTGGGTTTTTGTTTTGTTTTGTTTTTTTAAACCTACTGGGGGTCTTCTAACTCCAAGTTCCTGTTAGCTGCCCTGAGAAAGCTGTTTGGAAGAGATATCCCTGGCTTTGACTGTAAGCTCCAAAACACTTTGGAACTGCTTTTACATAGAAGAAAATGATCAGATTTTCAGAGGACCTTCATGTGTTGGTCACNGGGAAGTCAGGAAGGAACTGCTCCTCTGTGTGGTTGTGACTGTCTTACTTCTGTGTTTATAAAAGGGCTAATTTTCCATAGCTGTGCTCGAGCATTCTTGCTGTGCCAGGTGCTGGACAAATGTAGGATGAAGTATAGTCTTGTCCCCAGAGGATTTCTGATCTAATTCTGGACAGCATGGATATTTCTTAAAAGGGAATTCTATGGAGGTGAGAGGAGAAACTGATAATGGAAAAAGTGATAGCAGCATACGTGGCTAGCTAGAGAACTTGCATAATCCCCTGTGCTATTTATTTCCTTTTCTGAGAAAGGGACATACAACACTTCATTCAAAGCAGTGTGCAATAAATTATTCCCAGGATTCAAGATAAACTGTCCTAACAGGTCCATGTATTGCACATATCATCGTATTATGCTCTTATGACTTTTATACATGTCAACCACTGGTGTAAGTATTCCTGAAAGATAACACTTAATGGTAAATCTACTGTGGGTAAAAACTTAAGGTGTTCCAAGCTCCTCTCTTGCTATGTGGAAACAATAAAAAATCAGGTCACATACAAAGGCACTATGTTTATTTGCAATGATTATTTTCTCCAGCTGTTTAATCCTTTCATTAACATACTGCATTCTCGCACCAGTGAGTGAAATACAGTAAACAAACCACAGAATGTGTAGATGATGTGTTACAAACACACATACACATTCACTCTGTTGTATGGGAGAGCATGGAATCCCACCCTCCTGATTCTCAATTCTTGTAGCTGTTCCTCTACCTGCTAACTTGAACAGCATCTGGATGTGGAAGAGAGGTTCCAAATTCTTTTCTGTTCAGTTCAGAAAACTTTTACATTGCATTCAGCACTTTCATATCTCAGTGCTCATAAATATTAATAACAATAATAAATTAATTTTGACGTGTAGTTGACCTAATGGGTTTATTTAGACTGTAAAGAAAAAATAATGTTTCCTGATTATCATATTAGATACAAACTCTGGAGATTGCCTGCAATTAATTCAAGTAAGACCTGGATCTGTAATACAGTATAGAATACTTTTAAAAAATATCTACTGAACACTACAGAGAGTTGGGGGATTTTGGTTTGGTTTTTATAGAATTGATTGTTTTAATTTGCCCTGTTGGATTTCAGGGTCATAAGGACTTTGAGGTTCTAGATGACTGCAAGTTTGACTGAAAAGGTTTTGTTATTAAATGTTAAGCATTTGGAACGGCTGTGTTTGCAAATGCAATAGTTGATCATAAGATACAGCTGTAGGCAGAGCCTTGAATGGAGCTGTATTGTGTAATACGTGTGTGATAACTGTTTATTAATATCATTCTGTAAAATCTGAGCTCTGTGTGTTATGACAACCTTTCCTCGAGATAATGAGTAATCATAGGGGGAAGGAAGCAGGTACAGTAACCCTACACAGTTTTTAAAAATCACTTTAGATCTCTAAGCTAGTCTTTGAAGAGAACTGCAATGATAGAGTGATAAAGCTGACATATGGCTGATACCAGATCTTTGCAGTGGTGGTGGATGCAATCAGTGTCTTCACTGAAAGGTCTAAACTCAGAAAGAGGTTTTTCCTCTACTGGATTTTCTTTTCTGTGCAGAGAATGAAAATCTATATTTTGTTTATTTACAAAATAAAATTTGCATTTGGTGTTTTACATCTGTGTTGCTCAATGTACAGTTCAGGCCATATTTACAGAATTGCTACTGAAGACTTTCTACAACTAGAAATACTTGTTTCTTCTTATGTTTTTTGAAGCTACTGCTTATTTTCTCTAGCTAAGTGCTACACAGATACAGATTTTCATACTTGTGATAATAAAATGGCCCAAAGAGAAGATCAGTCTAATAATCAGAAAAGTTAACTGAAGTTAGGGGTACTTTAGGGAGAGGAGTGATTGTCTCAGATTAATTTGCAGTTTTGAAAGGTCACCACTTCTGTCAATCAGTTTGGTATAATTAAGAACCTGTTAAATGCAGACCAATTATAAATGATTGCTGCATGTAAAATTTAGTGTGAGTACATTTTGTAACATCATACAAGAATTCTGTGATGAGAGCTGGAATATTAATCCTGTTACCTAAATCACCATTTTACCACTTAGCTGTGAGATCTCTGTGTTCTTGTGGTTCTTTGCCTCCCTAACTCCATGGCTCAAGCACAGAGTCAGCTCTGCAGATGAGAGGTATCTTCACCATGTGCTCTGGAGCTGTGTTCTAAGTTGGACCAAAAGAGTAGTCTGTGATCATGGAATGTAACATCTCTGTGGATGTTCAGCAGTGTTAGGAAAGGAAAAGGACTAGGGCTTTGCACTGGCAATGCAAATGGATTTGTCAGCTCTTGAGTAATTGCCTTTGCTCCCTGGACAATGACTTTTGGAATAGCTTATGTTGTATGATTTTATTATAAAAAGTCATCATACATTGTATATACTGTAAAAGTCACATGTTTCTGTGACTTTCCAGGCTGTAATTCTGTGCTGAAGTTCTTCTGTCAGTGTTGTAAATGAAGTAAATGAAGTTATTTCAGAGCTACTCTTTCAATAGAATAGAATAGAAATAAAATAGTTTGGAATAGAATTGAAAACTAATAATGAAATTCAGGGGTTTTTTGTGTCTTGATGTGGATTTGTTTGTTTAGGTTTTATTAAAACACATACTAATATCTGGTAAAATGTTCATCTCTTGGCAGAAGCTTAGTGCCAAAGCTACCACATTCCTGTGCCTCTTGACGAAGGGCATCCCATTGGTAGCTGTTTTTTCTACTTATTTCTGGATGACAGTTGTTTCTGTTGTCTTTGTGACCATGAAAATGGCTTGTATCATGTTGGTGTTATCATTATTTTTGTATTCTTTTCAATTATTACTGTTAAAATGAACATTGCATTTGTTGATGTTATTTATTTGCAGAGCCCTTGCAAAAGACTTTAAATATTCCTTTATGAGACACTCCTGATTCTTGTAAAAAGGAGTGAAACATCTGAAAGTAGTAGCCACATTAAAAGTAAATGACATGAATATTGACAATATTTTAGACAATCTTCACTAGATTGTTTCTTCAGGAAATTGGAATTGCAGTTTTGAGAATGCGTTAAGTTTCAGTTTGGACAAAGGGCAGTGATTCTCATTTAATGGAGCATAGAATTGAGATGGAAATAGAAGAAAAATCCTTTGGAACAAACCCTGCACTGTGTCTGTTTTGAGCTGTAGGCTTTATTTTTATATCACTAATCAGCTCTAAGACTTGGACAGTGGATGTTGGTAGGAAACATAAGCTCAAAATATTGTGTAGAAATATTTAATATTTTTGCCCAGGTATAATAAAAGTTTGAAGAAAGAAAAAGAAAACTGATTTGTTGACTATTTCAGGTCTTTCTAAGATGTCAAGCAAATTTTGTGTAACTGCTGTAATGCCAAGATAAGAATTTAATAGTAAAGAAAATATTTTGGTTTCTTTGGGTCATGTTAGGATCTCTGCAGTACAAACTGATTTCAATCATGTGTCTTTGTTTGAACAAAGAATGTTCCCCATTCTTTGCTGGGGAAGATGACAGTTTTTTTGTTGTTGTGTTGTTGTTGTTGTTTTGTTTTGTTTTTTTGTTTTTTTTTTTTTGTTTTTTTTTTTTTTTTGTTTTGGTTGGTTTTGGTTGGTTTTGTTTTGGTTTTTTGGGGTTTTTT
>VZTT01008887.1:10330-26932 GCA_013400855.1 Buphagus erythrorhynchus
GTGGTTAAATATTTACGTTGAAGGTCACTGCTGCTGTTTGCTCTCCACTTCATATGTGCTTGGCAGCACTGCAGCTCCAAGTCCCTCCCACTTGACTAGGGAGAAAAAAGCTCTTGATCCCACCAGGGGGACAGAAGCAAAGGTACACTCACCCATAAGGAAATTGTGTTTATCATACCAGTTTCCTCTCATGTGAGAAAACATCACATGCAGTGATGGTCAGAGGAGGATGGGAGATGGAGGGAGACTTTTTACAAGGGTGTGTAGAGACAGGAAAAGGGGGAATGGCTTTAAAATAAAAGAGGGGAGATTTATGTTAGATATTAGGAAAAAATTCTTTACTGTGGGGGTGTTGAGGTGCTGGAACAGGCTGCCCAAAGAAACTGTGGATGCCCCATCCCTGGATGTGTTCAAGGCCAGGTTTGATGGGGCTCTGAGCAACCTGGTCTGGTGGGAGTTGTCCCTGGCCATGGCAGGGATGTTCTTTAAAGGTCCCTTCCAACCCAAGCCATTCTGTGATTCTACTATAGTTATTTATTAACTTAATGCTGTTACAGCATCCATTTAATGAGTTTGATAACCAGAGCCGTTTTTTGAGTAAAAGTTCTTCCTGGCTGTGTGTCCAGTATGAGTTGGGTAGTTCAGCCTTCCTGCAGCATGTTCAGCTTGGATGTCTCTGCAGGTGTGAAGCCGAGGAAGCTTGAGGCAAAACGTGTGTGTGTGTTCTGGCTGTGTCCTCCTGGCCCTTCCCTGCTAGTGAGGGTTTCAGAACATGACACCAGGAACTTGTAACTTGCCAAGACTAAATGATTAAAGGTCCTTTTAAGGCATGGCTTTTCTGTGTGCTTTTGCACTCCCAGGTCCTTGTGTCAGACCTGCTGGAGTGGGTGTGCTGGCTGTGTCACTGCTGGGAGGCTGAGGTTGCAGAGGTTCTGAGAACAACTGCACGAAGCTCTTCTGGTTTGCAAATGTTTTCCTGTGAAATAGTTTCAGAAGGCAGAAGTGGCAAATTGCAGAGTTTCCTGTGCCTGTATTTAGTTTTGTTAGCTGGAGCCAATATTCAAGATCAGGGCTCTCTTAGAACTTCGTGCTTTTAATTTTGTGTTTCCAAGTTTATGTTTCCATGCAGCGTTAAAGGCATATTTCCATACTGGCAGCAGTAATGTTGTGTTCCTATTTAATGCTTTTTTATCATTAAATTTGAGATCACTTTGAAGAAGTAGTGTCAGTATTCCCTTAAACAGAGATTAATCAATACTGCTAACAGTGTGTTCTTCCCCTGCCTGCCCTAGGATGAAGGCAAATGGACTCAACCTCATCTTGTTTCTAAACAGATACTATTACTGTGTCAAAATAACTTTCCTGGTCTTTTTTTTCCAAATATTTCTGGGTTCTGAGTTCCTCCTGTGATGGGTTATTTTCAGTCCTGTTGTGAAAAAATATTTTCAAAGCTGTCATTTTTGCCTTTAGGCAGTTAGTAAATGGGACACAAAAGACTGTAAAACTCTAATAAAAAATACACTGCAGACATTTGGCATGATCTAATTCTGCGTGCAAGGTTTATGGTGCTCTTTTCCTGGTCTTATGTCCTGTTATCCTGAAGACCAAACTACAGTTTTTTACAGGAATAGAGCTGTACCCTTAGCCCCAGGGGAAGCTGCAGAGGTCTGATGAGGAAAGCAACTTTCTTTGTGCAACTTCCAAGTAATGTTGAAAAACTGCTGCTGTTGTATATTGTTTTTAGTTACAGCCTCATAGTGCTGAGAGTGGAGGAGCCTTTACAGAGTGAGATGGAATTACCAGTAATATTCTCTGCCTGGTAGAGACATTGGACTTGGTGCTAGTAGAGCAGTGGCCCTCCTGGGCCCCTCTTTGATTATGCAAGATTTTTTTCAAAGCCTGTGTGAGAAACCAGGCATTTGGAAATTAAGGAGAAAAGTTAATGGGAAATTTGTAGATGCTGTGTTTTCGTTGTTGTACCCACGGAGACTTAAGAGTCTTTCATAGCATCAAGAGGAAATTAGGGGAGGACGCGGCTGTTGTGAACTGAATGGAGAAGTAAAGAATCCTTTGGCCATGCCTGTATTTTTTCTGGAGGGAGATTATGATACGACACTGAGGGAGCATCTGAATTTTCAGTATGGATTTTTAGGTGGACATTCTATGTTTTTCCAGCTTTTAACAGTAACACAAAGTAAGGAATCCAGTCAGATTTTCTGAAAAGTCATTTGGTATCATGCAGGACCACAGGGTACACAGTCAAATTGGATTGGCCTTTGAATTGGCTTTTGAAAGTGCTTGTTGGAAGAAACGTGTTCCAGAGAGCAGAGTTTCTTAGCAGACACTGCCCTCCTTCAAGGAGAGCTGCATGTTGTGCTCTCTGTGGATATGCATTTTGATGGTGGTCATTGGTCAGTGACCATCAGGTCTTATCAGTGAACCTTTTATCACCTCACTTTGTCCTCTTCCTGCACAGGTGTTCTTCACTTGCTGGAACATGAGGAAGAGTATGTCTTCACCCTGCCCAGTGCCTACGCTCGCTCAATCCTTACCATCCCATGGGTGGAGCTTGGAGGGAAAGTCAACATCAATTGTGCCAGAACGGGCTATTCTGCTGCAGTCACGTTCCACACCAAGCCCTTCTATGGAGGGAAGGTCCACAGGTATGGGAATTACTGTCTTACTCTTGTTTACCTGCTGCTGGATTTCAGGGGAAAGGCTCTCGGGTATTTGCTCAGTTCTTCTATTGTAGTATTTTTTAGCCAGATAGCTGAAGTTCTTTTCCTGTTAGTGCTGGAGATGACTTAAAGCTTTAGGGTAGTTTATTGTAGCAATACATATTATGTTGTTTAACTTAATTGGATGTATTTCTCTCATTAAAATAAAGTGAATGTATCTCTCTAGGCTTTGTTGCTTGTAAAAGTTTTTGATCCTGCTGTAAGTGCAGGATCAGAAAAACGTGTGTGGAGAAGGCAATATTTCTGCTACCCCAGCTGCTGCTTCTGTGTGAGTCTTGTAGGTGAACTGGTGTTCCAGATGGAGCTCCTGAAAAGAGGAGAGAAGCAGAAGTGTCACTGCCCATAGTGGTAGCTCCCTACTGGGCACTGAAATTCCAGATGGTGAAAATGTTATTTACCTTCTTTGGTTCCCCTTTACTAAGGGTGTGAAAAGGCACTGTGCCAGACAGCCTCCTGTCTTGCTTCCATGCTCAAGTTGATGTCCCAGTCATTAACATCGGACCCCTTTCTTGTTCCGCTGTGGACTGTTGCAGCGTCCAGTGGAGACTGTGCTTTGCATGGTTACCTCAGTTTTATTTCAGATGGTGTAACTATTCTTCCATATGTGTGTCAGCCGTTTCAATGTTGTGTTCAGGTAAATGTCCACATGGGGCTGTTTTGGCAAGGTTTTTCTTTAAAAGTTGTAGATAATAATTGGTGCCATCAGGGTGAGTGAAAATTTGGGGAAGTTGTGCTGTATTACTTCAGTAATTATAAAATTTGAGTTTACAGATTCCATGGCTTTCTAAAGCTTTCTCATGGACACACACACACACAGAACTTCTCCCTCCATTTCGGTTTTCCAGTCCTACCTGTCTATTTTGCTCACTCTTAGATCAGTTCTTTCACTGGTGAGGTGGCTTTAATCATTGCCCCTCAGCAGCTGAGAAGTGAACTTGCAGAGCTAAAGAAGGAAACAAAGATACCTGAAGTTTTTGACATGGATCTCTGACAGCATTATGTTCAGGTGTGAAGGTATCATGTATTGAAAATGGCTCATGAATGTCAGGGATTGTTTTTCAGGCTGCTGAGGTAACCATTTGGCTCTGGGCTTGAGCTGAGTATCAGAATTTTAAGTTGGGATACTGCTGTACTTAGCTAAAATGTCATCCCAAAGCTGTTGCTCTGTTAGAAGAGCTTTCCTGGGATGAGTCTTTCTTTTTCGGAGGCAGCATCACCGTTTTGCTTGAATAACTGATTTGTGGAGATAGAAAGCTACTTGCACCCTTAGCAAGGTAGTGCTTTCATGTGCTGATAAAAAATGGTACCAGTTATTTCTTTGTTATTCCCCTTGAATCAGGGTTACAGCAGAAGTGAAGCACAATCCAACGAACACCATTGTGTGCAAGGCACAGGGAGAATGGAATGGCACCCTGGAATTCACTTACAGCAATGGAGACACCAAAGTGATTGACACCACCAAACTGCCTGTTATCAGGAAAAAGATCAGGCCAATAGCAAACCAAGGGCCACTGGAATCGAGGTAAGGGCAGAGGCTTTGCAGTGCTGTCCTGAACTTTGGGTGGGAACAGAGCAGGGAAGCCAACTGCAGGTCTCAAAAATTCCTTGCTTCCTACAGCACTGAAATCTGGGCACAGAGAGCTGAGGCTGTGTGTTGGTTCCTTGGAGCATAAATTACACTGTAGTGACGAGTACATTGATTTTATAGAAGGGGAAAGTGCCTGTATTTGTTTTAATGAGCATCTGGAAAACGGTAATGCAGTGTTTTCACCTGCTTCTTGGACTGATTGCAACATGGTAGGCAAATCAGTCAGTTTGTTGCAAACTTTGTTGTTGGTATTTATATGTTGCATATCATTGAAACTGGTACTTCATGTTTTATATATTTTAGAATATATATTTGTATAAACTTACGTAATATATGAGGTGGTATGAGATAGCAAGACGCACATACAGGTGGTTTTGAGGCTCCCGGCACCCACATGATGTGCCTAACTCTGACTAGATACATTAGAAAAAAGCCTGTTCTGTATTCACTGTCAATAACCGTTGATGTTTATCTTCAGAAAAATCAATACTTTAATTGAATTTAGGAACATTTTATTGGGGGATTTAAAAATACGAGTTAAACTACATTTTATTATCTGTAAATGTCTATTTTACAAAGGTGTCTTGAATCATTGTGCAGGGTCAAATACAATTTGTCTGCTTTCTAGACCACTTGCTTATCCGCAAACTCATTTTTCCCCTGTAGTGTGGAACATAAAGATTATAGTAAATAAGGAAACCAGTAGCTTTTCGGTGTATTTATTATAGATAATAAATAAGTTTTTTAGATACTAGTCAGCAAATTGCATCCATCCAGTGTCTCTGCAGGATCTGCAGTTTATCACATTGTAAACAGAAACTCATTTAAAGAGCCCTGGACATAAGTGAAAGCTATGTCTGTTTTCAGACAGAGGGCAGTTTGGATTAGATATTAGGAAGAAGTTCTTTACTGTGAGGGTGGTGAGGCACTGGAGCAGGTTGCCCAGAAGGTGTGGATGCCCCATCCTTGGCAGTGTTCAAGGCCAGGCTGGATGGGGCTCTGATCAGCCTGGTCTAGTAGGAGGTGTTCCTACCCATGGCAGGGAGGATGGAACTAGAGGATCTTTAAGGTCCCTTCCAACCCAAACCATTCTATGAGGGTTTTTCTCAGTGCTTTTCTGGGCAAAGTTTCTGCTAGGCTGATAAAAAGGCACTGTATCTGAGTGTGGGCAGCTGTGTGAGAAACCTGTAGCTCTGTGCTGGTAAATATTGTAAGTGGGAATACAGAGTACAGACCTAGAGGGACTCCCTAGAATCAGTTCCTTTGTCAGTGACCTCGTTAAGCCAGTCAGCGGCCCAATTCAATGCACTCTTGGGTTTTGGCTGATACTCCCTTATAATTCAAAAATTTAACTGCAACGAACTGCAGAATTAAATGGCTGTCATTTGTGGGGAGAGGAACATCAGTAAGGAATGTGAACTGGAAATGGTAAAAATAAATCCACCTGCTTTGAGAAAAAAGCCCAGGTGGTGAAAAGTCAGGAACAAACAAATTCTGCTGAGAAAATTGGATGGCAAAATACTGAGAGTTGAGTATCCTAGGAGAGTGATGGTTCCCAAGCTGTGGGACTTGGAAAACTGGCATGGATAGTGTGGCCTCAGCCTGCTGCTCACCAGACTGGTGTCCAGCAGCACTGGGCTGTGGCAAAGCTGTTCTCACCCTCCCTTGTGCTCTTCTCCCTGGCCAGGCGCCTGTGGCAGCATGTCACCAACTCTCTGAAGGAGGGGAACATCGATGCTGCCACGGAGCACAAGCACCGCCTGGAAGAGAGGCAGCGAGCAGAGGAGAGGCAGCGCGCAGCGCTCACAACTCCCTGGAAACCCAAATACTTTGCCAAAGAGGTACTTGGAGTCTCTTGGTTTAGAGATCCTTTAGCAAGTTCCTGCACAGTGAATGGCTGTGGATTT
This sequence comes from Buphagus erythrorhynchus, assembly GCA_013400855.1. NCBI lineage: Eukaryota > Metazoa > Chordata > Aves > Passeriformes > Sturnidae > Buphagus > Buphagus erythrorhynchus. The sequence goes on from VZTT01008887.1 coordinate 16,564, forward strand.
TGTCATGGGCTAGTGGTGTTATGTACCACTGATTGCTTAAATTTTCTTTTTGACAGAGTCTGGCTCTAGAAGGAGAGCAGTGGACTTTTCCATGTCTATGTTGTGATCTTGTTCACTTTTCTTCAGTTTGATTGCTTTTGATCTGGATTTTTGGTGCCTAATGTTAAGCACATAAGTGATGTGTTTTTCTGTAAAATCCAGCCCTTGCTTTTCAAATTCTGCATACTCACATCCACTATAATCTTAGCATACTAAAGTGAGCACAATCCAGGGAGATTTATCCAGTGTAAGTAAGCATTGACATCCTAAACTCAGTCTTGGGTTTCATCTATGTGAAAGGAAACAGATCTTACAAAGTTCATCTTGCCCCTTTCTTGGAGAAAAGGCAGAGGGGAAATGAGACTGACTGAGGGAATTGTTGCATTAGCTCCTATTTAAACCAGCATCTCTTGCATCTTCTCATTGCGTCTCTTCCCCCCTTGTAATTTTTTCTCTCCTGCCCACATTATGCTCAATTCATTAAACACAGAATTTTCAGGTGATGGGGATGGCTTCTTGTTTGGTCTTATTTTAACTTTTGTGTGCTAAAACAAGATTTATAAATTTTGTTTGTAAACTCTGCTTAATTTTCTTACAGGGCGATGGTTGGCTGTATGTGAATCCTCTGTGGAAGACCCATTGACAGGAGAGAGCAGTTGCCTCATAACTTTACCTTGAAAGGCATTAAAATGATACAGTATGTAACTTCAGGATGTCCTTCAATAGGTCCTGTTCCCAGAAGATCGCCACGGGAAGTTATGTACTGTAAATGACACAACTCAAAATAACCACGAGCTCGAGTTTATTCAGGAGCCATTTTGTGTGAGCAGATCCACAGACACACAGGCACACGTCCCTAAGTGCCCACGGTGTGCATGTGTTGTGTGTGTTATTTACACTACATGTAAACAGTTCCAGCACCAATAGCGACTCAAAGACCTTTTCCTCCAAGTGTTAGGGCACAGAACCCTGGCTGGACTCGGCTGGGGTTCCCCGAGTTGTGTGCTTGCAGGATCAGGCCCTATGCTAGTATTTAAGAAAATACTTTTTTATTAGTACTGGTTAAGGTTTTTCTATTTTTCACTTTTGCCAAAAATGTTTTGCACTTAAAATGTGACATGTCTCTTAATGGCAGTCGTTCTGTCAGAACAGTCACCAAGAAACTCACTTTGACATAAGAATGATCCACTGGCTATGCTCGCTCCGGGTTGCTGAGTTCAGGGCATGTTTCCTGTCACTGACGAGTGTGAATTTCCTGCCACCCTGTAAGAAGTAGCAATACCTTCTCCAGAACGTTGTTTTTCACACTGGCCCGTTGTGTCCTCGCTGCTTTGTCTTTTCATGCTCCAGCTGTTCAGTCGATCTCTGGTCACCACCCCTGAGCCAGCTGCTCTGGTAACTTTGATCTTGCTGTGTAATGTTCTCTGGCTGCTGTCATGCCAACACTTCTGGCTTACACGTTCCACTAAATGGGATTGCTTCTGATAAGACATTTGATGAGTAGAGATGATATAACTAGCCTTCCCAGATAAATGATTCCCTGATGTAAAAGTAACAATTTAGTAAATTATTCCACTGAGACAATAACTTTATGAATGAAACAAATGAAATGGGATACAATTTGTTTTGTAGTGTTAAAAAAAAAATTAAAATCCTGTAATTTCATCTTGCTTTCTAAGTTACCCACTGTGACACTGACAAAGTGGATCCTAGAAGTGTGTTAAGGCTTTTGTTGCTTTTTAGTTTGTATTTGTTGGAAGTGAAGATGTTTTTGAGAGGTGGCAGCAAAGGGCACATGTAAAATGTGCCCAGTGCTTCTTTCGACAGTGCCCTGTAACGAAACCACCATATTTCTAACACACAGTAGCATGGATGCCTGTCTGTAGAGCTGAGTAATTTTGTGCCTTTTGTCTGCTTTGTTCATACACTGACTTACACTTGATAGACACTACAAAGACATCTAGGTAAAAGCACTGCTCACATCTGTCCTTGTGCGTCCTGCATTTTGTTTTTTTTGGTAGATGTTAAAATCTCTTGAGCAGTTCAGGAGGCTGAGCAGAGGTGTGTGCCCAAGGAAACATTCCATTAATTGTTCCTTTGGATTTGAACTTCAGATCTCTATTTAATGAAGGTGTGGCTACTTTTTCCTCCTAAATGGTATTTAGTCTTCTTGTCTGTCCTTTTTTTTTTTTTTTTGCACATGAAAGATTCATGTTCTAAATTATTTAAATCCTATTTTTAAAAAAAAGTGGATTGTATGAGCTTGATTTTGTAACTGACACTTTTTTTTTTAAGAGAAAAAAGAATCTTATTTTTTAGGAATAGCTGATGTAATAGTTTTCTGTAACAAAACCAAAATGATGCTGTTGTAGTAATTACTGAACTGCTACTGAGTATCATCAGGAACACTTGTACTTTATCTCCTGCAAGAATTCACTTTATAATGGATCCACTCTTGTTCTAGAGATTAGTCTGATAAGTACTTAAGAGTATTCCTACAGTTTGTAGTATCATCACAAAGAACAATGGAAAAAGCAGAGTTAAATCCATGGAACATCCTCCCAGAGCTCTCCCACACACCAAAGACACATCCTCACTAAGTAGCCATTGCAAACCTCTGTGTGTCAGGCATGCAGGCCTGGGCCCCTGGAGGAGTAGACCTCTTTCAGCTGGGATGGTGTGACTGTCAGGGCTACAGAGATGCTGTAGCTGTCCTTTTAAGGAGGAATTTGAATAATTTTCTGCTTGTAATTTATTGAAGATTTTCTCTGTCTGCATGGTTGGTTGTTTCTGCATGCCAAGGACATTCCACTTGTGCTCTGATCAATGTTTTGTTCCGTTCTGATGCTATGAAGAATTCCCTGATGCCATTACCACTGTTTCTTTCCCAGATTAACTTGGGAGACACAAACGTAAAAAGTCCTTTCAGAAAAGATCCCATCAGCAAGAGATTCCAGAACAAGATTTACAAGTGTCATTTTATTTTTCTGATAGTATGTTTTCAGTATATTTTGCAGGACTGAAAAGTAAATATTCATAAGCCTTACTCTGTAGGTCGTTCCAATAGCTGTCTTGGAATAGCAAGTAAATACTTTCCTTTTCAAGTAGCTGATGTACACTGAATTGTAATGTAAAAACTTCCATGTACTTAAATTTTTTTTTTGTGCACACCTGTAGAAAGCCTATGCAACCTTTTTCTTTCTTAAATTAGAAATGTTCAGAAGGAAAATTTATACCTTTATCATTTAAAAGATGCTCTGGCAGTCTCTTCTGATTTGCCTTCCTTTCATAATTTGTGAATTTAAAATGAGAATGCTCATGAATAAAATATTTGTTTCATTTAGTAGTGGGATGCCCTTTCTCTTTCCATGGAAGCCTTAGTTCAGTGGTGTCAGTCACTGACTGTCCAGGAGCGGTACGACACCTGAGCATGGTTCCCATGGAAGTGATTTGCCAGGTTAATCCAGGTTTGGTGTGGGGCTTTTCTGCTCTGCTTATTCTCCCAGATACTCTGGAGGTAAGTTTTTTGTTTAAATTGGATAGCTGTATCCAGGGAAAATGGGGCTGCACAGCAACAATAGCTTTAGGAAAGGCTGGGGAACACGTGCTTCATTTTGGCAAGTAAAAAGGAAATAGGTAAAAGGTGTACCCTTGCTTCTGAAAATCCCATTTAATTTAATTTTTAGATTATTGCCAACAGAGATTCTTGATTAGAACCTCTTAAAACATTAGATTATTGCAGCATTGGACACATGCATGAGGAGGAAAACTATTCTTAACAGCTTGTGGTCAGCATTTTTCAAGTGTTAGATAATGCCCTTCTGGTTTTCTTTAAACATTCACCCAGAGTGCTGGAAACAATCTTGCTGGAACACTTTGTTTTTATGCAAAATGGAAAACAACATTGCCTCTAAGTGGGGCAGGAAACACTACCCAGTCCTGTTCCTTGCCTTCCGTGGCATTGCTTCAAGACCCTATCTTTGAGCAGTTTATCCACTTGGGTAAAAGATGTAAGGAGTTTTTGTCACAGCCAAATACGATTTTTTTTTCAGTTTTTACTCATGATGAGACTGGTATGTACCAAGGGCTCTGTCAAAGCATCCAGTTGCTTTTAAAGAGTAAATCTATCAAGATAGTTAATTAATGACTTTTCTCCTCGTTATGAAATTACTTCTGCAAGTCAAAATATTTCTTCTGGGATTACCAACAGTACTGTCTGCCTCACTGTTCCCACCAGTAATGATTAAAAGATACAGAACCTATGCAGTATTGAGATCTAGACACTTGCAGCTTTAGTTCCTTAGCAACTGCTGACCTGAGCCTGGCTCAAGTGCCTGGTATTTTGTCTTTTTTTTTTTTTTTTTTTAACTGGTTTGTGGCAATTATGCTTCAAAATTTGACACAGTAGAACAAGAGGAAAAATGATGGCTGGAGCTAAGGAAATAAACTAGTCTGTGAGATGTGTGTGTGATGAAGAGAGAAGATGGTGATAGTCTTCACTGGTAGAAGTGCTGTTCAGCTCTCATAAAGAGGAGGCAGGAGTTTAGTTGTTCGATTCCAGGATCCATCTACATGGTGTGCAGATTCCTGAGGAACCAAGGAAGGTGAGACAGTGCCAGTTCTTTGTAATCTTGCTTTTTCTAAGTGGATGCTTCAAAGACTCCCAACTTTTTATTTCAACTGCAGAACACTGGCAGAATCCTTGAAGTCATGTTAGATTTAAGAAGAAAATAAAGCTCAGGTAAGTAGTAGGCAATTTTAGGCTCAGGCTGGCTGGGATCTCTGCAGTTGGCTTATTTTTATTTCATATGCCTCAGATTCACTTGTTTCTGCTGTTAAACAGAACACTGTCACCTAAGGCTGAAGACGGTCTGTCCAACTGTAAAGGTACCTGAAGAGGGGAGGGCAATCTTGTATTCCTTTTTCAACACAAGGCTGAATTACTGCCAAGCCACAGACTGACTGGCAGCCTCTGTCCTGCTGCCTTTCAGGTGTTCTTCCAAATGTTAGATCCCTTATTTCTTACCCATGGTCAGGATGCAGGTTGGCTTGGAAGCGGCACTACACTAGAAATCGTGCATCACATAATCAATCAGCCCTTCTGCTGGTGGGTGTGCAGCTGTAGCAGCTTGAGGAGCTCCAGATGCTGGAAGGAGTTACTGGAATGCATGGTTGAGAAGGCAGGCTGCTCTTCCCTGGAAATATGACAGCCACCTTCCTTTCATCACAGCACAAGCCCCAGATTTGGCTTAGTTTAAGATGGAGGGATGTTACGAAGATGCTGTGGTTTCATTACAGCAGCTTGGTGAAGGCAGGAGATGTGCAATACAGAATTCTAATGTCTTAATTTATGACTAGGACTACAAGCAACATGTATGTTACCAAGTTAATCACAACAAAACTGACACAACAGCCTTAACACAAAACTTGAATTAACTTTATTTTCCCCTACAGTTGACAACTGGTCTGCATTGAGCTTTAAAGCAACAAAATAAAATGAAATCTCCAAACGACAGGGGCCAGAAATCCAGATTTAATTACCTTTGTGAAAATGTTGCAGCTGTAGTATTGGTCTTTATAAACGACTGGAGTCAAAAATGAGTTCATAAATCAAAAAAATATTCTACACCTTGGGAAAGAAGTCAGCAGTAACATTCTCACAGAACACTGTAAATTTACATTTTCTTCATGAAAGGTACATACTATTCTGCATTTTACATCAAGTTATTGATGCAAATTTTGTTTCTATAAAAAGTTACAACCTGTGGCAGGAAAACAAATGGCAAAAAAAACCCTTTCATTTTAATTAAAGAAAAATTTCAAGTCTGTATAGTTTCCTTATAGCTGGAAAGTGAACACGTTCAGTCTCCATTCATATTTTAGTGCATTTAATCTGACAGCTTTCACCACTTAAAAAAAAACAAACCAAAACCAGTATAAAAGACAAAGCAAATAGCACTAGAGCAGGAATTTCTTCAATTGATTTAAGCACTCTAAATAAAAATGCAGAGAAACAGATTTCCAGAAAAACTTCCACCCTTGCCAGAAAGGCTTCAGTGAGGGCTGAAGAGGTTTGCAAATCTTCTACCTCTGATAGCCACAGAAAAGGGGTTTTGTATACCTGTCAACCTTCTTTTCCCCAGTAGCCAGGCTATACTTGTTCTACTAATGTAAACATTCACCTAAAATAGTTTAATTTCTGTTCTGAAGCACCAGCAGCTCCATGGTGCTCAGATGTATGTTGTTACAGCATTCATTACTGTCGTTTCAGATCTTTCAGGAGGTTACAAATTTAGCCCTTGTATCTACAGTGTGCAAGATTTGCCTTGTCTACCTTGTGAAATGACAGTGTAAGGCAGCAATACTGCAATCCTGTGTTGAACAAAAGCAGCTTGTCCAATTAATCTGTTCTGTCACCTCTTGTGAAAACTGCAGCTTTGCTTCTTACACTCCAGCTCAAAACCAGCCTGCAGCAAGAGTAAAAGGACATTGAAAGAAACCATTGAAAAATAAGCATGGGAGTAACTTGTTTTGAAAGTTGAATTTGAGAGAGCTCTGCCACCTCTTTCTTGTTGAAAAAAGAGTCATTTTCAGATGTCACCATTCCAGTTTTCATACTGCTGCTATTCAGCTGAACAGTGTTCTCCAGAAAAGATTGACAAGTAATGCATGTGCCAAGGACCAAATTACAGGGTTCTTTGGTAAAGTCAGTCCAAATTTTCAACAGATTTGAAGGATAATATGTACCAATAAAAAAAATGCTGCTAGACTTGGATAGCAGCTCTGTCTTGCTTCACATTACAAATCTAAAACAGCTGTTCTCAATAAGCCAATATTTTTAATCAGACATTGCCTGAAAATTTTGTACAATAATCTGGACCAATGATGGTTCTGTACCCTCATGTTGCTGTGAAACATGATTTGAGCTAAAGGCAAAGACTGGTTATCTCAAGGACAACTGCTTCGTATTAGCAATCAGAACAGTGTGTTTAAACTGTCTTCCTGTTGGGTCTCTTGCCTTTCTTTAAAATTAGTTTATTCTTAATGTAGCCACGCTTCCTTTTGGAGGTCTAAAAAGAAAAACAGAATAACAGGTATTAGTTAATGATTTAGTCTTGACCGCAGTTTAATGATGTGCATTCAATGCCTGAGCTTTAGATTGATTTTAAAGAGCTTAAATGCTAAACCCTCAACTAGGCATTATCCAGTTATTATTTTTAATGTTGCGATTGTTAATTCCTGCCCAACAGTTGCTTTTGCACGAAATGTCTACCCTGTCTACCAGATCTGTAGAATTGTTTTCAAAGCATGTGCTGAGACAAAATTAATAATTAACCAACATGATAGAACTCTAATATGCCTAAAGAGCACAACTGGTATAAGTGTTAGTTTTGTTTGGAAATACCTTCTTGAATCTTTTGCACTATTTGATTCTCTTAAAAGTTAGGCAGAAGTACTTGCTCAAAGCAGCATTTTTCAAAAGAAAAAAAACCGGAATAATCCCATTTTAGTCTTCTAAACTCTGCTCTTGGGCTGTAGATTGCTTAGTTAGCTTCCTGCACATTCCTTTATCAGCATGTTTTAGATTTTTTTTGAAGTAGTAATGTGGGGGGAACATTAATGTTGGTCATAGGTAAAATTAACTCCAAATTTGTGTACATAGTTTGTGGCAGGTAGAACTGTACATTCAACACACCTGCCAGGAGGCAGCTCCCACCCTTGCTGCACTTTGCTGTGCTTACCAACAGGGTCTATTATTATTTTAAAAATTTGCATTTAATCAACATGACACCAACAACATTATAATAGAGATAGATGCAAACTAATATGCAATATTCAGACACACATTGTATCTCTGAGCTTGAGCAATATCATTCCTAACATTACAGGAGATGGACTGAATTTCCAGTAAGGAAGCAACTGCTGAAAAACTGTGGCTACTAAGGAGCCCTCAGAATGTATTTAAGGAATCCTAGTTTGGACACCTGCACCCTGCTCTCCACTGGTTCTCTGATTTCTTAATGGGAAGTAGAGCCTGTTTATACTGCAGCAGTTGGTGATGGGTCAGAAATTGCATCAACTTCTAGACAGAGAATCTACACATCCAAGGCTCAAGTGGGGTCAGTGCATCTACCATAGATAAATACAGCCCTGCTTGTCACTTAAGATCAGAAGTTACAGTGTTAAGTGTATGACAGGCACAATAAAGCTCATAATTTCAAGATTTGTCTTGCTTCATTGGCAACTCCCAAATGCCTTATTTAATGTACTTCCCAACAAATCACAGAAATAAGCATCTTTACATTTAACATTTTCTACTTGCAGAGAATGTTCCCTACTTGTATTTCCATGACACAGTGTAAGTCCACTGCCTATACCAGTTTGTTAGACAGGATTCTGGAGCTCCTTTTGCAACATCTATTTAAATATATAGAAAACAGATGTTGTGAAGGAGAGTGCTGCTAACAGTCTCCCCAACTCCCCTGGGAACGGGCCTTTCTTAATAGGCTGAAGGAGGGCAGCACAACAAACACTTTAAAACCATGAAGATGACTTCAAGCAGTAAGCAGACAGACACTAAAGTTCCATCAACAAAAGTTTCATATTTAATTTATTTCATACAAAATTGCCATTTGTAAACTTCTAGGCATCACTACTTTCAAACAAAGTCAGAAAGCAACTTCCACATTTACTTAGTGAGCCATAGTTACTGAAACATGAATTGATGTACTTTAGAGATTATACTTCAGTTACATGAAGACATAAGAGTTGTAACAGCCAGTGACACACTCTATGTCCAGTTAGCATTCTGCCTAAAAAAAAATCTAGCCTTGTGTCTTCACATGCTTTTAAGTTAAGCAGACAGTAAATAAACAATTATTACCAGCAGGCAGGTCTGATATTGGACACTAACATGAACAGTATCCGTAACATTCTGGCTAGTGGAAATATATAATTCACCAGCTGTGTGATTCACTGTTAAAAATAAACTCCTGACCCCTTTCAGTTACTTCACTGGGAACCCACCTTCTTTGACAAATACTTCTGTTTCGGTACAATGTTGGTTACTCTAGGTTTATGATCCAGTGTCTCTCTGTTGTCTAGTTGTTTGACCTTGTATATTCTAACAAGCCAGTGCTCTGAGGTAAAGGCTTCCTCCAGATGTTTAAATTTAATGTCTTTGTTGCCTATCTCTGCATTGCGCGTACGGTCAAATCCCGGGGGTGTCCGAAAATCCAGCTGTAAAAATTAAAGTTGCGTGTTAGTTTGAGACAAAACCCAGAACACCAATCACTGCAAACTGTGAAACTTCATATTATAAGGCAAAGCCTTCAGCTGGCCCAAGTCAAAGGGCAACACTTCTCTTGCATTGATTACTACTACACAGAAAAACCTTTAAGATCCTAAGGGACAAATTCATTCTTAATCCTACAACTGTCACAGGAGACAGTACTTAATGTCTCAGCAAAACTACCCTGTCTCCATTCAGAGATGAAACAAAGATCAGTCTGAGATGCAGCAGCCTGCAGTGTTTTTTCAGCAGAGCTGCTGCCTTTGTGCTTTTGCCTATACTGCAGTAATTTGCACTGCCACGGTTTTCCATATAATCCAGAAGTAGTTCACAATTATCAGTTAAATTTGGCCCCACTGTGTTACAAGTAAAATCCACTGAAAAAAGGATTCTTGTGCTAATACATCAGAAGGAAGAGCTCCTGGTGGGGGCAACAGGGGAAGAAAAGGAAAGGAAAAAAACAAACAGGTTTAGCTCCATCCATGTGTTTGGTACTCCCAAAGGGGAGTGACAACTGCTGCCCTTACTGTACAGTGTAGTGTTGGTTTATACTGATGTGACTTGGATGGAAATCACGTAGTTTCTGACAGACATTAAACAGTCAATAGTTCCACTTGTGTGTTGCTATTACAACAAACAAATCTAAAGCTCTCCACAATGTCACGGTTGATGCTTTAGTGAGCACACAGCACAGTGCAATCAAGATACTCATCTGGGGCAATGTGAAGGACACAAAAAAATGAAGTAGAAGTGTGGGTTAACAGCAGAAATGCTTTTTGCTAAAGGTTACAAACAGCAGACCATGACTGGATGTGTTTTAATTTGTAAAGCTCACTTTTACTACAGATTCTGCTACTACAAGCAATGCTTAATTTAAAAGATAGAAAATACATAAAAATAATATTTGCTTTCTCGCATTTCAGTTAAGATTCAGAAGAAGATGTAGCACCACTAACCTGCATCTCTCCAAATCTGTAATAGGACATTTTATACATGAGGCAGTTCAGCAAAGTTGGAGAGCCTGCCTTGTCTACCCGG
>VZTT01008890.1:0-20000 GCA_013400855.1 Buphagus erythrorhynchus
GATGCTGTGTGCCTGTGGAGGGACGGGCTGCCTCGCCCAGCCCTGCAACCACAGCAGCAGTGGGGGACGAAAATCTACTGCGTGCTCTGAACAGCCTCTAATACCCATTTCACGCCCTCCCTTTTTTTTTTTTTTCTTCCAGAGCTGCTTTACTTGTGAAGACTGAAATCCGCTGTGATGTATTTGCTCAGTGTAACACAGCAATTTCCAAGGGTCTCCTCTTTTCACCACTGAAATTAGTGGGAGTTTTGCTATTGATTTCAATAGGAATGAGACATTTCTGTGCATTTGGTTAAAATGTATTTCATAATAACACCTTATACTTTATTTATAAGCCCCTCCTAAGGCATTTCACAAATTATAGTCACACAAGAATTGATGTGTGAGTGCTGTCTTAATAACACTGTATTTTGTGTTTCAAATATTGTGTTCTAGATACAATATTTACATTTACAAGTGAAAAGGCTGCTAACCTAACAGTTATTGTTCCGAGCAGACAGATGATGAGCCATCCATGCTGATGGCGAAGCGCGGGTGACACTCGAGCACACACCGCCTTTAATTGCTTCTAAAAGGTGAGCACGGGCCAGCGTGTGCCCTGCCGCAGGAGGCACGGAGAGCTGCTGAGGAGCCAGGATGCAGCACTGAAAGGGGGCTTCTCCCTCTTCTTTTTAGCTAGGTTCTTATTTTTAAAGCGAGCAAAACGCCCCCGTGGGCTGGTTCACTTTAGGCAGCCTAACACGGGATTTATCTGTGGGGGCAAGATTACAGTAGCAGACAACGACTCGGGAGTCCCATTTCATTCACTTTCCATGGCCAAAGGTGTCTGTTTTTTTTTTTTCTTTTAATTGATTTTTCTGGCATTACTGACTGAAAGATATTATCTCCCTTTCTCTGGGTAATATGCACAATTTAGAGTTATGCTAAGGATTAAATTTGTTCCACTTTTCCATGGTAAAAACGGCACTACAAAAACTGAAAATGTGTGGTTCTTCGAAATGGTTTTTTTTTTTTCCCAGTTCACTTCTGTCTGCTTTTGTCCTCAGTTTCAGCAGCTTTGTGCCACATGCAGCTGATAAGGCTCTTCCACTCTGGGAATGAAGTGGGATCTTCTTTTAGAATAATTCTTCTTTGCAGCCCTGTTTCTAATCAGAGTGTGCCTGGCACCTACAGACTCCCAAAACAACCCTCCCCAATTAGAACTAGGAGTGTGAATTATGGGTGTGAGTCTGTGATGGTCTCGTTCAGAAGAGTGCAGGAACCCCTAAAGCCCTGCAGTGCCCACTGGCAGAGCCATGTTCCTCCTCTTTGGGTGCAAAACAAAGCATGGAATACAGCTCCTTTGGGATTAATGCTGGAGAATGGTGTTAGGGAAGTCTCTCACACACGTTACCATTCAGTATTTCTTTGAGAAAACAGCAGGGACTGGAGGAACCTGCAGGAGCTGCATGGTAGTAAAGATAGTACAGTTTGGATAGGAGCCAGGTTGGCAAGTTCTTGCTTTAGAGTGTAGCTTAAATTAATTCCTCCCCCAGCATTCTCTTAGATATGAAGAAAGAAAACCCCAGTGTATCAGCAGACAGGGTAGCTTACCCTGGCTTGTTCACTATCCTAAGACAGTTTGCAAAAGTGATCATGTGGAAGATGAAGGTGTTTTCATGGGGTCTGCAGAAATGAAACCTCAAAGCAATGAAGCCATTTGATCAGTGTGTTAATATGTACTGCTGATGTGTTGCAGATTTCCATGAAACCTCCATCTGCCAGAACCCCTGCTGCTTCTTTGGAAGGTGGCCCTTTGGAGAGAAGTCTCCAAGAAACCTGCTTTCCTTTAAGTTCTGCTATGAACCTCTGATGACTATGTTTTAGCACACTGAGAATTTCAGGGCCTTCTGTGCTGTTCCCTTTCCCTATCCTGGTTATATCCCGGTGAGAGGATCATGATGTTGAAAATGTGTGTCTGATGCTGATGGGCTGTGTGCTGGAGCTGCTTTGCCCCCACAAAGGACCATGATCCTGCTCTTGCTGGGCTGGCAGAGGTCTCTGGTGCTGGAGCCCCACTGCCTACATCGAATTGCAGGTGGGTCAGATGGTGAGCAGAGGGTTTGTGAGTGACCCAGGAGGATCCTTGCTACCTTCAGGTGCCTGACAGGAGCTGTAAGTCATCAGGAATCCTTCAGCAGAGGTTGCAATTGCCTCCAGGCACCTGACAGACCTCACGTACTCTCTGGCAGCTAAAATTGGTGAGGGTTGCAAATTGCAGCTCTTCCTCTCCTGGGACATACAAGCTTTTCCAGCTGCACCAGAGAAGTTTGTAGATTGACAGATAACCTCCTTCAGGTCAGGCCTACACCAATGAATTTTGAGAAGTTTATGAACAGTTATTCCACAGAAATTACCTACAGGGCAACAGAAGGGCTCTGATTTACATGGAACAGCAGATAAACATGTTCATCTTGTTACAATAAATATGTTAATTTATAACGAGTGAAGAAAATCTGTATTTCTCTCTGTACCTGTTTATGTTTTACCCTTTAGATTTTACCTGGCAAAGTTGGATTCATACTCTGTATTCTGCAGCTTTGTATTTCAAATACTGCAGGGGAGGGTTTATTTATTTTTAAAACTCCCCCTGTCAGACTGGATTAAGTAAAAATCCTGCCATTTAAATTTTATAATATTTTTTTTTTCTTTTAAAGAACCAAGTTGTCCACTTTGATTTCTCTGAATTTAAGTCAACACTGCTACTTTGCAAAGTACATATTCAAGCCCTTCAATTCTTATTTAAACTAAGTTTTTGTTGGTTCTGATGATTTTCTGAGTTACCATTCAATTGCTCTGCATGAGCTGCTGTTGGTTTACACCTGTTTGGACTAGGGTATATTTAAAACTTCACTGAGACTATTACAGTCAAGGACTGCAAAATAACTTCCCTGAGTAACTGTGTCTCCATCCACTCTGCCTGTGCTCCTGTCCTCTCTCCCTCTGTTCTGCTGGGACAAGCTCCATTTGCTTGTCTGAAGCTAGAGAATCAATAATGATGTTTGAAGTTCCTCAGCCATGAACCTTGATGAGTTGGTGTGAACCCCCTGGTTTTGGGAAGACTCCCACACAATCTCCCACACAGATGGACTCACTACTCCACTGTCTCCACGAGTGTGCTGTCAAAATCCTTCTCGTGCTCGGTGCAAGAGAGACAAGCAAGTAATTTTCCAAAATTGCTGAACTATCCTGGACATAGGCTGGGAAGAACCATAAATGGACATTTCATCATGCTGGAAAATTCTTCCAAATGCTTTCCTCTCTCTGTCACTCCCAATCTGGTCTTGGCTGAGTTGTTTTATTTATTAGGCTGTGCCCAGCTCTGGGCTCCTCGGTGCAAGAGAGACAAGGAGCTCCTGGAGCAGATCCAGTGGACAATAACAAAGATGATGAAGGGACTGGAGCAGCTCTTATGAGGATGGACTGAGGGAGCTGGGTCTGTTCAGCTCCAGAAGAGATGACTGAGAGGGGAGCCTGTCTGTATTTGAAGGGAGGAGTTTTCCATGGTGCCAAACAACAGCACACGAGGCATGAGGCAGAAATTGATGCACAGGAAACTCTCCCTGAACACAAGGAAGAACTTCCTTCCTACATGGGGGATGAAGCACTGGAACAGGCTGCCCAGAGAGGCTGTGGATTGCCTCACTGAGATATTCCAGACCCTTCTGGACACAATCCTGTGCTGTGTGCTCTGGGATGGCCCTGCCTGGGCAGGGAGGCTGGACCTGTGGTCCCTCCCAGCCTGGCCCACCCAGTGTTCCTGTGATTAGCTCACCTCTTCCAAGTGCAAGGCAGGAGTTCCATTGCACAGGTGGATAGCTGAGATACCTTTGTGTCTGACAAGTTCATCTGCTGGACCCATGGAGATGCTGAATGTGCCCAGAAAGGAAAGGGATGCACTGAAACTTCCCTGGTGAGGAATGAAGTGCTGCAGCTGCAGTTTCCAGCTGTGGCTGCGAGCTGGAGACAGTGGAGCTAGAACTGGTGTCTTTCCCTGCTAGAATGATCCCTGTCCTACTGACTTCAAACAGGCCAGGAAGCCAAATTTGTTTTGTAGTCATGCAAGTTCCAGGCCAAGAATGATGCCCTGCACAAACAGTCCTGGCCTATGAGTAGAAGTTCTGACTTACTCTGCATTAAATAAATGCATTCTAAGAACTGTTGAAAATTTTCACCCAAGCAATATATTTTAAACAGGTTTACAGCTTTTCCACACAATAAACTATCTCAAAATACAGGCACTGAAAACTACTTGATCTCATACCTAAATCTTTACCCTTTCTGTTCTTCTCTAAGTCCAGCCCTGTGAAATTCCAGCAAGAGCTTTCTTTAGTGCATCTGCTTCAACCTGACTTCTAAAGAAGTATCTGAAAGTGCATCAAAATTCACCCATTTCAAGACTTTTAAGAGAATACCTCTGACACTCTAAGTGCTGAGAACATTCTGAGGGTATGAACATTCAGACTCAAAATCTGACAGCATAAAGACCTTTTAAAAAAAAATTCTTGCTATATTTTGGGTTTTACATTTATCTTCAATTTCAGAAGATATTAAAATACATTCTTTGAATATATATAGGAATATGCAGTTAAAACTTCTCTAGATCTGCTAAATTGTAAAAGATCCTCTGGGCCTTGCCCTACCAGGTAGCTCCTGGTCTAAACTACCACTGACTTCTCTGGAAGACTTTTCAGATTAAGTTCTGCAGGCCCAGAAAATCCTCATGCAATAAAATGCTGAAAACATAAAAGGTGTCTTTGTTTTAAAATGAACAGGAGGTCTGTAAATTAGTTTGATGTGCCTGATAACTTGCAAAATTGTTTAAAGGCAGAGTTTAAATAAGCAGCCAAGTTTTCAGCAGATGCCTCAGGATGCCTGACACCCAACAGTCCTGAAGGATCAATCTACTCAGGTGCTGAAATACATTTTTTTCTTTTTTTTTCTATTTTTTTTTTGGGGGTGGGGGGGAAGAAAAAGAGTCTAACATTTGCCTATATAACATAGAACCTGAAAAAAAAAAGAGTGGTGGAATTTTTGTTTTCTTATCCCCCTGCCATGTGAGATGCCTTTTTTCCCTAAGAGGATTCACTTTCATTCTTTTCCTCTACACAGGTACATTTATTATTGAATAAACACTATCACGTGCTTGGTGTGATTAAAAAAGAAATGTAGGCAGGTCTTGCACTCTTGTAGCTCACAAGAGAAAACAGAAATCCCAAGAGATGGCGTGGGGGATAGGACCTGCTTCCACCATATCTAAAAGGCATAAAAGCATTTTCTTTCCTATTTCCATTGTGTTCTGTAGTTATGATGTTTCTCCAGCACAGGCAAAAGAAGAAGAACACTTTAACTAATTTTCTAATATATGATCCTGGAGAAATACTTGTTTAATACATGTGAGTGTGTGTGTTTGAGTTTAGACTTGTGGTACAGCCACATTTTAATGCCATGTGTTACCCTGCAGTTTCAGAGAAACTTGATTAGCAGCTCACCTTCCAATACTGGCATGGTAAAAGATTATTTTAAGTTAGGCTTTTGCACTTTCCCAAAAGCTGTGTTTGGAGCAGCATCACTACTTACTATTAAATTTAAATATTAAACCAGTTGTGTACTGCCACAGATATCAAATTTGGAGTAGCTGAATGCCCATTTCCAGATGCTTGTAGCTACTGTTACAGAAAATTGAATTCAGCTGCACCCTGGAAATTGCTTTTGAAATGTCTTTACAAACAGAGAAAAAGACTTATCTACGATAATATTCTTCTCATGTTCCAAATACTTATATTTTGAAAATCTCAACACAACAGAAATTATATAAAGAATTCTTATTTGACATATTAAAGGCACAACGTTTTAAATTTCATTACTGCTTTCTTGACTGTGTGTCACAATTTCTGTAAAGATCAGGTTCTTGTGCTGAATTGGGAACGTCTTCACTGGGATGAATCTATTGTTTCCCTGCTGAGTTTGGTGGTTTCAGTTTGTAGCCTGCTAAAAAGTAGGAAGTTCTGCTTGAAAAATTGCAATAAACAAAACCCTCTCACTCTGCAATCTCTGTGGAGAGGAGCCCTCTGAGCAGGAGTGAGGATGGCACAGATTTCCCATCCAAGCCAGCAAGGGGCTCTGGAGATGCCAGGAGGAGCTGGTAGCACATTGCCACAGCCTGCCAGAACAGGCTGTGCCCATTCCTCGATTACCTCAGCTGCTCCCCTTAGTTCAATATTTGCCTTGAAGGGAAGACAGAACTGAAAAAGGAGGTTTTGTACACAGGAGCTTGACAGGCACGGGGTGGCTGTGGGGAAAAGGCACAGAAAATCACAAGGTAAACATTTCTCTGGATTCCCAAGTCAAACCTGCTGCTGCTGCAAGGACTGAAATTTATACTTTATCCACACTCTATCTCCACTCTATCCACACTGCAAACCAACTTTATCTACTCTCTGTCTACCCCATATCTACCTCCACCTGCCCTCTCTCTACCTGCTGTCAGGCAGCACATCCAAAGCTCTGTCTCACCCATCAGCTCGCTGGATTAGCCAAGTCACTGTCACACACAGTTATAACTGATAGGAGATTTTGGAAGAAAAGAAGTGAAATTTTGCTCCATGTTTACCTTAGGTAAACAACACTGTACAATCTGCATTCCCTAACACTTACTTTATAAAGCACGTTTAGTGACTTGGAAAAAAACCAAACTAATGCAGATCTGTAGGAGGAGTTCCTTTTATTACTCAAAATGTTTGTCAGCTTTAATATTAGCCTGCTGAAGTTTTGTAAAGGGAAGCCTTACAGATGCACAGGGCACACACACAGACAGACACACACGTGGGATGCACCTGCTGCTAACAACTTCCAGGTAATATCTTAACTAGAGATGAGACTGTGACTTTCATGGTATTTCCTCCTCTGTATGTTAAGTCAATGACCTATTTAAATGTGTTAGCAGCAATTTATATGTCTTGTGACTTTATATTCCACAAAGAAATACTGTGTTTTGTGTTATTTACATTAAAAAGACATACTATGTAAAACTTCACCTTTGTTAAAAATCACTTTATCCTAAGTATTTAAATTATTTCATGCTCTCAAAAGGCACAATTATGTATCTAATGAGAACTTCCTTTCAGTGTTACACATAATACAAAAAGAGAAAAAATGTTTGAGACATCAATGATAATATTTAAAATATGTTGGCATAGGAAAGTAGATGTCTTTTTTCTTCACCAAACTGACAGTTCAGTTCTGAAACTTTATTTTGAAAAGATTTTAAAAGGATTTGTGTCTTTAGAAATAAAAAATATAACAGGCATATCTAAAAAATATAGAAGAGAAAACCTGATTGTTACTACTAATGAAATAGCTGATGACAAAATAGTAGTCTTTTTGATTTTGTTCACAAAAAATAAACTGGTAGTGACAGGATATGATGGATAGATTTGACATCCTGGCAAATCACTGTCATTGATTCAATTATTCTAATTCAGAATAAAAGCTGTATACAGTATGTGTTTATGCTACAGTGGAGTTTTTTAAGTGATTGACATTCATCATATTAGTTAGACAGTTTTAAAAGCTATGTCTTTGTTTTACACAGCGTTGTCAAGAAAAAAATAAAGTAGAACCTGGATTGCAGGGAAAAAAAAAAGCAAACCACTTCCCCAAGTCTTCGTTCCAAACCCATCAAAATATGTTACCATTATTGCATCCTATTAACACGTTCTTTGAAGACTCAATTTCACTCCAGCCATGTAATACACTATTATAAAGACTAAATTTTGAAACTGTAATGCAATCTTACAGCTGGGTGGCTTGGAAGTTCTGCAGAGAAGAAGATATTACCTTTCAAAATGGAAGTCAGCCTCAGAAGAAAGAATGCAAACCACTTTAATTCCCAGGTCAGCTTTGCTTCACTGTTCCTTTGTTTGATGTGAGAGACACAGGGATACACACAGAACAGCTAGAAGTTCACAGATTGTATATCTGAAGGTACAAAAGCCTGAATTTATTGTGTATTCTGCCCTGCTTTAGACCAGCTCGCTGTGAGATCCTTCCCCGAGCTCAAATGCACTCTTCTGGTTTCCCAGCATTAATGTGGCTGTCGGTTTGAATTTCAGTCTTGAATTATGCCTGTTGACATAATTTCATAGTGCTGACTTCAATTGTTTAGGATTACTGTTTTGAACTACATAAGGAAATCAATTCTTTCCTCTCTGGTTAGGAAATTCCATTCAAGTGCATTTTAATGCATGTAGTAAGCCATAAGGCAAAGTCATTATAATATATTCTGATTTAACCCCCCCATCCTCAATTACTGGCATATTAGAATAAAAACTATCATATATTATAAATTTATTATTACATATTTAATAAAATAATGTAGAGATTTTCTGAAATTTAAGAATGGTATTTCAATTACAGAAATGAATGTTTTTAGAAGCGTGTAGTTTGCTGTTTGAATAACACATGACAATGAATTGCTTAGTTCCATTCCTTTATTTCAATAAACTCATTATTTGTACAAAATATTATATGTAAGTATATAAAAAAATTATTTTGGGAAAAAATATCCCTTTATTTTTAATATAAAAAGAAATGGAAATGAAAGGGTAATTGCAGTTTTTGTACTTCAAGGAAAGGAACAAGATACTACCTGTTTCCAATGGAGCAGAACAATGGCAGGACCCAACATAATAGAAAAGCAAAATCCAAACAAGACCAAAACAAGCACAAAGAAACCAGAACACAGAAAAAAAAGAAAAAAAAGAAAAGGCATCATACGACAACATGTATTTTTAAGATTGCTGGGTCAAATCATTAAGAAAAATATTTCTGGAAGTCATTGGCACTCGGAATGAGAGTGTCAGGTGGATGTGGGTGCAGCTGCTGGAAGGAGTCTCTAGAAGTCCAGGTGCCCCTTGGCCGTGGTGCCGCATCCTGAGCTCAGCGCCGGGGCGCATCCTGCCAGGTCCCGCTGGCTCCCCGCGCCTGGCAAGGCTGGAGGCAAATGCAGCCGCTGTGGCAGGAGATGTGCAGAGAGAGACGGGGAGAGAGAGGGGAGAAAGGGAGAGAGAGAGGGAAAAACATGGAGAGAGAAAAAAAAAGCTGTAGGATTCATTTTGCATAGCGTATTTAGAAATGCAGACTTTTCCCTGACTGATCTGGGTTTACTCACACAAATAAAGCACTTCCCAGACACTCTCCTAGGCTGACCTGGCAACAGTTTTGTGTGTTTTCAATATATTGGATTCTGTAAATTGCAATAGATTTTTTCCTTATGAAAATTTTCTGAACAAAATACAATTTTGCTCAAGGTATTTAATTATATCTAAGGGTATTTTCCCTTTAAAATCCAGTGTTTGCATGTCAACATTTACATCAAATTATTTGATTTCTATAGCACTGCAGTGTAAGTACAGTTTATTTTAAATATGCACACATGGGGACAAGAGTCTGAAAATAAATTATATGATGGTCAAAATACGAAAAGGGCTCACCCTTGTTGCACACTATTCTGCTACATGTTTCCTCTTCATATTCTACTGATAGTGGCTAATAAAACCAAGCAGTGACAGTAGTTGCATTTGTATAAGGCAATCATATATGTTAATCAAAGCCTGCCCTCCCCAGTGAGTTGTAGGAACATTAAATCCAGTTTACAGATGGGGAAACAGAGACAGAGGTTACATGGCTGCCCACAAGCACATGGTCCTTGCACAATAAACCTTG
This sequence comes from Buphagus erythrorhynchus, assembly GCA_013400855.1. Taxonomy (NCBI): domain Eukaryota; kingdom Metazoa; phylum Chordata; class Aves; order Passeriformes; family Sturnidae; genus Buphagus; species Buphagus erythrorhynchus. Next base: position 9,766 of record VZTT01008890.1, read on the forward strand.
TTTTTCAACTATGACAAAAATATTTCCACCCTCCCTCTGAAGAGTCCTTTACACTGGAGATACATAAAAAACATGACATTACCATTTAGCTTTTGTAAAGTAAGGTGAAAATTAATGTAAATCTGAGGCTTTACTTGCTTAATTACTGACTTGCTTTTGGACACAGTGAGGCACTGGAAGGTGGTCAGATGAGACAGCTGAGCATCTTCTGCACAGTGCAATAATTTATGAAACTGGTATCATGGAAGAAGCATATTTCCTGAAAGATTTAGTAGGCAAAGGCTAAACTGGGTGGTTCTTTTAAAATGCACATGCTTCTGAAGGGAACAGGAGAACAGTAGTGGCTGCAAAACTGTATTAGGAGGCTGTGTGGACTATCCTTATTCTCAGCTTTTGCTATATTTTTGCTTTTATCACACATAAATACAGCTGCCTTTTCTTCAATACTTTTGGAACGTCTGTATCATAAGAATTTGATTTAAAAGCACAGGAAATCTCTGAATTTACAATGAGCTGACTGTTGAATTCCTTGCTGGTTCTGAGACTGTGCAGCTGGGTGTGACTCGAGAGATGTTCCCAAGGGCTTCCCACCACTGGCCACTCCTGGCTCTGGGCACCACTGGGAGAAGAATTGTGTTGTTATTTTCTCCAAGGGAAAGAAATACATAAAGTAATGCAGAAGGAGTAGGAAAGCCTGTGCCCAGGGTGAGATGCCATACCCCAGTGCTGAAATAGGAGAAAGGTGTGTATTTATTGACAGCATTTTGCCTGTGAAGCACAAGCCACATATCAACCCCCAGTCCTTGTAAATACCCACAGTAACTCTGCAGGTCTGATATTTCACTGCATTAAACCAGTGCTGTGGTAGAGCATCCTCCACTCACAGTTCTCCCCTTACTCCAAGGGGGACTGCAGCCCATGATGCCTCATTTCTGCCTCATTTCTGCCTCATTTCTGCCTCAACACAAGACAAACAGGGCACCAGCCTTTCTCCTCTGGCTGCTGAGCAAAACGTTTGCTGGGAAGAGCCAATGTACAACTGGGATTGCGTGGGAGGGGCTGCAACCACTGAAAAGCAGAGGAGAAGGAGAAGAGTACAGGGGAGCACTTGGCAGATCTTTCAATCACAAATTCTTCCTACAAAAGTGTACAGTACTTTGCTGGCAGGGGGATGTGGGAGGTGGAGAGACAAGTGAACTAATCCAACCTTCTCCCACTCCCTGCTGGCATCTCTGTGCCCTCACCAGGAGCAGGAGGGGCTTCCTCTAGGGAACACTGCCTTCCTCCTGCAATTACTGACCCTCTGCCAGGTCTGCCAAATGGATTCTGAGCAAGGTGAGGAAGAGCAAACAGAACCAAGACTCAGCAAACTCATCTTACTGACCAAGTATGACAGACAGGGAACAGCTACAAACCCTGCCACACCGCCCTGGATGTAAAAGTGTGGTCAGAAAACAAAAAAATCTTTTATGTCAGTGCTGTGTTCATTTGCTAATACTTATTCTAAACAGAAAATAGTCAGAAGAATGTCTATAAATTTGCAAAGATTTAGATAGGAAAAGCAAAAAATTAAAGATCCTTAGATTGGATGTCAGAAGCGAGTTAGGCTTTTACAGAAGTATTTGTTATGATACAGAATTTCATTATACAGGCATACACTCTCCTTCCCCAGCTTCTTCAGTGAAGAGGATGCACAGTGCTCATTTAGGCACTGGCTATTCCTTTAGTGACTGGCTATTCAGTATTTTATTTTCTTGTCACTGTTTACTCTGAACTTTTCTGACACATTTATTGTACACTATTCAAACCTTGTTCTGAAGACAGAATGGCTTTTCAATAGCACATGTCAGTATATAGCACTTGAATGCTTTACAAATACCAACTGTGTTATTTTCCTAATATTCTTGTGAAAGAAGGCAGCAAAGTTGCCTCCATTTTAGAGACAGGGAATTGAGGCACATAAAACATGTAGCAAACGGTATCTACTAATTTCAGAAACAGAATCTGAGGCAGTTAGGACTTGCTCTTCCAGAATGTTTAGCATTTTACAGAATTTCACATGTTAAAATGCTCACTTCTTTTGCAGCTGAGTGCCTAGTATTTTCTTAAGAAGCCCCAAGTCAGGCACTCAGAAAGCAAGAGACACAAAGTAAGAGTATTGAAACAAAAATGCTGTGTTGAAGGAACATGATCACACAGAGACACATCATATCTTCCATGATCTTCCATTCTTAATCATGAGACCATTCCTCCTGCAATGCTTTCCTCTACAATCCCAACTTTCAAACATTATAAAAAATTGCTGGTTCTCCAGAAAACACATTTCATTGCATTTACCAAATTCATCCTTAGATCAGATGTATTCTGAACAACAAACCACCCTGGAGCCCTTTGAAAACAGCTGAGTATCATCCTGTCATTAAGATCTGAATCACTGGACACACACATGGTCCCTGTGAACAAAGCCTGCACAGGTATTTAAAAATATCATTCCTTACATTTTCTGTGTGGAGAAATTTTCTGTGTGCCCATATACCAGGCTGAAAATATTAATCCTAATAAATATTTTAACACAATTAAAAAATATTCTAAATCTTAAGCCACAAACAAACAGGAAATTCATTGCATGTCATTATACAGACAGGTTAAACAACTAGCCCTTATTTTTGGCACCAACAGGGACATTGTGGTCACCTGAACTAAGGCAGTAAGTGATAGCATGAACAGGCTGTGATCTTTCTGGAACACCAGCACCACAGAAGAGACATTTTCACAGATGTTTGCTGACCACAGAGAAACAATCACATTTAGAGTCTCAGTTAAGCACAAAATGTTTTCTGGTGGACAGACTTCTCCGCTGTTTCCAAGGCTCTGACCCCCATCCCTTCCATGCTCTCTTTCTCTGATCAGTCTGGTAGGAATCAGGATGATTTTGCTCACATTGGCAATCCCAACCCTTGCCCAGGCCTTCCATCCCACAACTGCTTTTCATGACAAAAATGTCTCTACTCTGGTTATCTGCAGTCCCCAGTCTCAGCTTTCTGCACCCAAGCTCTTCATTCCTGCCCCTGACAGTCCTGTATTTCTTTTGCCTCTGTTTCCACCTCCTGCTCCTAAAGCCTAGGCTCAAATCCAGCACCAGGCTCCCCTTCCTTGCCCCTCGTGTTCCTCATCCCCTGGTTTGCTCCCTCCTCCTCCTCCTCCTCCTCTCACCCATTCTTGATCTGCCCTCCTTTCCCCTGCTGGCACTGCTTCCCCTTCCCCTTCCTGCCCCTGTCCCCAGCCCAAACTGTGGGCACAGGCTCCCCTGGTCCTAAGAGCAGATAAATGCCTGGAGAAGAGTCAAGCTGAATGCACTGAGTGTGCCAAAGAGGTTGGTTTTCACAGGACAGCAAAAACCCATCCCTGGCATAAATGCTAGACATAACATTGTTTTAAATAATTTAACATTTTCACTAAAATATTCCAGAAACACAAAGCTTTCTGTAGCCAAGAGCAAGCTGGCAGGGCAACAGTATTTTAAGGCAAGATGGTCATAATGTGGCAAAAGTAAACATGCAAGTGAAAATAGGATCCTGTAACCACCCTCCTTGGGATAACTTCTTAAAAATATATCAATTGAAGGTAAAGTTTACCAGTAAAAAACTAGGGAATGCTGGAGTAAACCTCCTTTGTGCAAAGTTAATTGTGTATCTGCATTATTATAGTGTGTTTAATTACACCATCACACAATGGTTTCACCCATGGAGGCTGTCAGGAAGGTTTAAATTCGGGATCTTCAGAATCAGACTCAATTTTCATCCACTGGCTGAAGAAAGAACTGGCTCTGGAAGAAGGATTTTATGGAACAGGGCATAGCTGGGGAAGGGGCTTGATGTGAGTTGTGGTGCTCACAAAAAATGTGTTTGGGGCAGCCAGGAAGGCTTTGCAGGGTAGGAACAATTACACTGAACCCAGCTAAGCACACAGCTTTAGGGCATGCATTACGAAAGGAAAACAGTTTAGACAAAACTTATTACATACTTTGTGTCTGCTCCTCCCTCTGCCTGAAGAAAACTTCTAATTACTTTATTTGTTCTCAACGGGAAAAAAAAAAGGCAGAGGTGGAAGATGAGATTATGTAAAAGGACAGCTCAGGAGGGACACAGAGCAAGCAGGGAGTCCAGGCCCAGCACAGAGGACCAAATATTCTCTGATGGTTTTCTGGGATGTAAAGATCTACATCATGGCTATTCCAGGAGCTTCAAGCAGGCTGCTACATTTGGTTGGTGTCAATTTATGTTTAAAAATCCTACTATACAAAAATATTAGCAAGTGCTTTTGCCTGTGTATCTTATTGTATCAAGGGGGTTGTTTCAGAGAGGGCTACAAAAATCACATATTCTGTAAAATGATTTAAGCAATAAAGAGTACAACATTTTTAGCAACAATGTGATAAGCAGGTATATGTATACTGGCACAAATATAAACCCAAGTAATTCTGTATATTACTCCAAAATAATTATTATATTTTCATACCTATTTTAAGTGTAATACTGTAGCAAAAAATACATAATAACATGAGTGTTGCAAAATCACTGAATCTCATTAAAAATGAGATGATAGTTTGTTCTTAATTTGATTAATATTAAAGTATTTTCACTGAAGTCAACCTTGTGACTCTGTTAACAGTTACATGAAGCTTTAACAACTGGGCCCAAACTTCCCAAAAATCTTTACCATTCATTTATTTGGATCTTTGACCAAAAAAAACCCAACAAAACAAACAAAAAAAACCCTTATTAGTCTGCTGTGGTTGCAGCCCTGCCTTGGGGCAGGGAGATGGGTTAATGACCTCTCTAGATCCCTTCTACTTCCATTTGCTACAACTCCATGAAGACTGAAGTCACCAAAGCCGAAGGGATTTGGTTTAGGGGGAAGAGGGGGGTGGGGAGAAGAATTTTAGGAATGCTGGGAAAATGAAAGATGCAAACTCTGAGTTGGGGAGCTTTACATCCTGCTTACTTCCCTTGGAAGCAGAACTCTCCCCATTCCATAAAGCCCCCACAAGACAGAACAGGACCAGACTGTGGAAAAAGCTCCTGTTACTGCTTCCTCTTCCTTATGCTGCCCACAATCCACCATTGCCATGCTGTTTTCCCTTTTATTATCACCTAACTTTTAATTACCAGTAGTAATTTCTACCTTTGGAATTAATATAAACACAAAGATGTCCAGGTACAAAACTAAATTTCTTCTAGAGAGAAAGGTTTTTCTCAAATATTTGACATGGAGGTTACTACAAGTTTTGGCTTCTTCTCTTGCCAAGCTCACCAGTTAAGGGGCACCAGATATCTGCATTCTGATGAAATTAATTCTCCTTTATAGGATATGTAGTCTACTGGAGTGACATATCACTTAAATTGACATAACTTTGTAATTACTCATGTACCAAAATATCATAATGAAAATATACACGAATTTTATTGCTGCCATATAGTAATAAAACTTCTGAGTTAATATAAGTTCACTTCTCAATGATTAAACAAAAAGCATTTGGTCAATGAAGACGTTATTAGCTCTCTCAGCAAGGAGCAGAAAAGTCATTCCAACTGGCCTCGACCTGTGTCAGGCAGAAATCCTATGGCTGCTGTGAAATTTGGTTCACAAATAATGATGGGGTCTCACAATTGACAATATTTATCTTGTGGAGAGAATGGAGCCAAACTATTCTCCCATAGCTGCATTTCAGTCTTACACAAACTCTTCTTAAGCTATTCACTATGAATCTTTTACATTCCTGTTCATGTCACAATTTGCTCAGTACTTTAACAAATTCAGGAGTTTATCATTTTTTTTTTAAATTTTTTTTATAATGGACATGAACTCAGTTTGTTCTTGTTCTGCTATATTCATCAACACTACATCAACGTTTTTAGATCACAGGAATAGATACATTTTCTAAACTGGTCATAAAGAATAAAAGACTTGACTTTTAAAAAGAGCATGCTAAAATTTTCTACATTTCAGGTAACTGGCTTATAAGAAACTACAACTATATCAACTCATGTTAAAATGATTACATCTACCATATGCACGTCCTATTTCTTTCTTTTTTTTTAAGTTGAAGCACAGCCCAAGCATCATGATGTTAACTATTGCTAACACCAGGTGTTGGGAGAAGGCTTCCAGTGAGAATAACTGAGAAATAAACTTCTACCCATACAAGTCTGTCTGCTAAAGGATAGATAATAAAACTGAGAATATCTGAACACAATTCTAAAACTCTTATTTTCCATTGTTAAAGAATGTAAAATAAAACCAGGGCAGTTCTCACTTTCACCTCATTTACAGCACAGTGATGTTTTATTGTGGGTTTCCAACAGTACAAACAGATTATTTAAACTGCATTTTTAAGGACACATGGCAAAATTAAGAACCATTAATAAACCTGCCACCTTTTATGATAGATTTTGCAAAAATCCATTTTACATTTCAGAACACTGTGCTTTTCAGTGTATCTGCTTTACAGGAGGGACATGATAACATCCAGGAGAATTCAATTTGAATTCTGCTGATTTGTTTGGATGTGCCACATGGTGCTGTTTCTTATTTCTGACCAGAAATCTGGATTTCTGAGTCTGAATTCAAAGCTTACTTTTATAACACTGGCTGTTGTTCAGAGACATTTGCTTGCCAATACAATTCAATTCTGTACATGTTTGTGTAAAATGCACCCCTGGGGTATTTTGGGGTGCTGAAGAAGTTCCATTCCAGACTGAGCAGAGGTGGTGGGTTTATGGATGTGCAGCTCCAGTCATTATTTGCAGTGACAGGAAAGGAAAGTACAGACAATTGTCCAGACAAACTCATCCCAAAGAAAAATTCCAGCATGTGGATTTGTTACATGTGAAGGGACTCAAGTGGAAGATAAAAATACCAGGAAGATTTGCCTTCTCTGACACCTGAGAATTCCCAGTGTTTGGCACCCTGAGATGCCCTTAATCACATACCCAGGGAACAGACCCTCTTTATGTTCTAGGTGTAGTCTCTGGACAATGAAGAAGTTCCCTGTTTTATAAAAAGGGCTGGATCCATCAGTAATGGCTACAGGCTGCCCAAGGAGTGCAGGTGTTCAGCTGCTTGTCTGATCCATAATTCAGAGAAACCTGTGGCAATCTTACAAGCAGAACTGGACTAAATACTTACATAGCACACTACAGTAACACTGATATAGCTCTTGTCAGGCACAAATTGAAAGACTGTCTCTGTCTTGAAGAGTTTATGGTCTGAATACACAAAATGGGTAAAAAGGAAAAAGACAAAATATCAAGGCAGAAAGAAAAATGTCATGATATATAAATACTGTATTAATGCTAAAGCTTTTTTTTTCCCTTCTAACTGAAAGTAATGTTTAGAAAGGTGAGTGAAAGAGAACAGCCATAGGGAAAGAAATTAAGTGAGGCCAGGAAGAGATATATTAATCTAGGCATGTTATAGTTGAGATTGGAATATATTGTCTAAATCCTGAAGGAAAATACTGTTCTAAATTCAAGCAGTAGTTGATGAGTCTGATGTTATCATCTGTGTCCAAAGCAAGGACATTTCTCCTGTGGATCTGCTCTTTCAGCTGAATTTCTCCTCCCTGAGCTTACGTAAGGAGTGTGGGCCCTGTGATGCAGGTCTGAGCAATTCCAGGGCTCCCAGGACAGCCCGGTGGATGCTGATGTTAATGTCACATTCTGTTCCCTGATGGATTCATTCAACCTAATTGCAGCTGTCTGCAAGTCAGCCATCCAGTCTAACCTACATTACATACTCAGGGTGGGATGAGTTCCCCTTGCAAGTGCTTGTGCATGTCTGCTGATTATTCAGGAAACCTGAGTGACTAGCTTAAATCAAATTCTTAACTTGGAGTCTAAAAGGTCAAGGGGAGGAATTCAGTCCTACAGCTCTATGAAGCTTCTCATGGAATCAGTGCCTGCACTGTGTCTACTCCTTTTTTGAATGACACTGCAACATGCCACAGATTTCCTGTCACACCACAGATGGTTCACTGGAAATGCTCCAGAGCTGCTGGGGATGCCCACGATGCTCTACAACAACTTGAGCTTCTCTACTGGGAAGCTTGAGAAGTGTTCAAGGCACTGTGTGTACAAACAAAAGCTGTGTATGTGAGGAGGAGGGGGAGCCAGCAATCAGAGCAGAAGCATCTGTTCCAGGATTACAGTGTTACTGTCACCCTCTAAAATTTCAGCTAAATTGAAAACCTAAACAAATATTTGAGTTTGTATCCAAAACTATCTGGTAAAGTTCACTGTAATTTACCAGGCTTCTGTCTCAGTTGCTGTCACATTTCAGAAAACTCATTAATACCCTCCTCTAAAACCCATTACTGAGCATGTGCAACTGCACCAAACAACTGATAAACCAAATAACTGATAAAATGTATTCTGCCTCTTGATAAAATTGTCCAAATAGATTTCAACACTTCACATAAAGGTTCTGCTTCAAGACAGGTAACTCACACTGCCAAGTCTCCATTACAAATGCATTTCAATGATGGTCTGCCAACTCAAAAAGCAAATGTTAGCTGGGGGTGTGTGTGTTATTGTTATATACTGGGAACAGCCCTGTACTGTGTATTTACTTTTTAAAGCCAGCTGGAATGAAAAACTTTCCATTGCCAGGCAGCCCAGGCTGGCTGTGGAGCATTTCTGGGTGTTCAGCCCTGGAGCAGACACTGCCCAGGGAAGATTCAGTGTCCCTGCTCCACAGCCCACCCAGCCCCAGCAGCAGGGCAGAGCCTCACCTTGGTGCAGAAACATATTACACAGCCAGAATACAACAATTATCACATTTGTAAAGCTTCAGGGATAGGAACAATTTAATAGCTTTTTGAAGCAGACTAATTTTCTGGAGCTTTTTATCATTTTTTTTTTAAATTTTTTTTAATTTTATTTTGCTTTTCATGCATGGACAAGCTCTTCTTTGCTACAGGTATTTTCTGGGTCTGCTTTGCAGGATTATTATGTGTGGAGGAACACAAATTATCCAATCACTTTAAAACAGTGTGAGAGAAGTGAAAAAGGGCTATGTAAGTGCAAACCACTGCTACCAGCCTCTGTTAAAAGCAAGTATCATTTAGATAGATAAATGTATTGCTGTCTTACAAAACTCTGCACATTTACAAACCGGGGCAGCTAAAGAGATGAGCAATTTATTTTTGCAGAAATGCCACTGGAGACACTTCATGCTAAGGCAAAAAGCTGACTTGAAGAGGAAAAAAAAATGTATTTCTGCTATCATTGTCTTCTCACCCTGAAACTGGCACTGAAGTATGTTCAGTTCCTGTGACTCCCAGGTAAGGATGCAGACATTACATAATTCACATTCTAATATCCCTTCAGCACTAATCCCATGTGACTCAGGGCTACAGTCTAAACCTGGGTAACAAAGCCTTTTGTTACTTCCAAATAATCTTTAGACGTCAGAAATCCCTGAAGTGTAATTTGATATCTGCAATATTGGCTCAACCTGTTTTGAAAACTCACGATGGCATATTTTTATTCAGTGATTAATATTACTTATTAATAGGAGAGAAAAATTGCATTGGTGACCAAGTGGTCATTCTGCCCACCCTTTGGGAAACCTATGCTTTAAAGGAACTTTAAACACAGAATGAGAAGGGGAAAGGTTAAAAGACAGGTCACAGTAATATTTTTTTAAACAACTCTGTTTCAGACAGTAGGTCTCAGTGTAAATGAAAACAAATATATTAAATATGAATGACAGAAACTGGTATCACATTAAATAAAGACTTTGGTGACTAATTTTGACTAAAATAAACATTGCTATTTATCGCAAAGTTAGGGGGAGGGTTGAACATTTGAGCAGATTCCTACATCAAAAATGTGTTTTATAAAGAAACTGTATGTCAAATTATAGCTATTTGCTTTCAGCATTCAGTTATTTCATTTTGTACTTTTCATGTGTCAGTATTTTTTTCATTTCACTTCTTTATTCTGTACTACAAGTAAGTCTCTTTAGAGCAATAAGATCTTTAAAATCCCTTTAGTGTTTAGAAATGTCAACAATTCAGTAGATTATACTTGATGAATAGGCCAGATAGAAAAAAACCTGCCTCAAGTTTTTATCTCAAGTGAAGTAAGGTGCTTTGAAGAGCACTTGATTTGAGATTTAGAAGCCTGCCACTATTCAGCCAGACACTCTTGAGAGCTGTTAAGTCTTGACCC
>VZTT01008890.1:24368-42420 GCA_013400855.1 Buphagus erythrorhynchus
CACATTATGTATTTGGTGAGTGTTTCAGAAAATTTATCCATCTTGACCCCTTTTCAACCTTCAATAAATTCATGTATATTTCAGGGGAGGTGGTTTAGTGGGGAATTAAATCTGTTAAAGATGTTGAGAACTGCTTGTTTAAAATATGTTGAATTGCAAGATTAATAATGACGTATTTCTAAGGCAGAACGCTAATTGCAAATTACAAGTCAAGAAGTGTTAAAAATAATCACATTTAGCTGGCATTTGATAAAATAGCACTTAGTATGAAAAATGAAGGAACAAATCTAAATTACATAAATCAGATGGGATTTCACCCTTAAACCAAGGGAGATGTGCCATTTACTTCCATAGGGTCAGAATTACACCCTGGAAATGCAGGCCACAGTCTTACAGGTGTGGGGATAATATCCATCACTCCATCAGTCTGAATGTCATGTGCATACTTGCACAATTCATCTTTTTATATTAGATGTATTTCTCTTAAAATTTTAATATCCAAAAAGATAACAAAATAGAGATGATAATAGTTATGATACTTCTATAAAACATTTTACTTCTGATTAAGGCTTTTGGATAATAAACTACCCTAAATATAGTTACTGTAACAAAAAATGAACTTTCAAAAAACAACCATCCCAGAGTATATACCTCTTCACAGGAAAGGTTTTTTAATACCAAGTTTAATCTTTGTTTTTTATATGGCTGACTTGGTATGGCATTAATGTTCTCAAATGCTATGTAGGTGCATTTGTTACCCATCTTTTAATTTGCAGCTAAGTCTCTGACTTGGAAAGTACCAAAAAGTGACTATTTATGAATGGAGTGTGGGGTGTGTGTTTGTTTTGAGTATACAATGCTGGGCTTTGACCCACAGCATTTTGTTTCTCCTTGGCTAAATAAGGAAGGAGGATGGAGAAGAGAGGAGCACGACTCACAACTAAGAGTAGATAATTCTCCCCAGTATAATGAATGCCTTTGTCATAAAGCACTTACTCAGCAAACCTAACCTCTGCTATTCACTGGTTTCAGCACAAGCTGAAGACCCTTTTCCCAATTTATTGTACATTTTCTACTTCTCATTTTAACCCCTGAAGTCTGTGTCTCTATTTGCCTTGCAATTTGCCTAGGCAATGGCAGTTTGCACTGTGCCTGCTGCCAGCTGAGCTCTGTGAGCCACCCAGCACTCATCACCCAGAGCCAACAGTCATTATCCTTCCCCATTCCTGGTAATGCTGCCCTTGTGGCATCTGTGCCACCACCATTCCCAACTATCAGCCTCCTGCAGCAGTGTGGAGAGTACCTCACACTCAGGTTTTCCTTTTACCTGATTGCTAAAAGTACAGGATATAAAAACTGTACTCGATACACTTCAGGTTAGTCATTGAACTCGGGTCAGAAATAAAACAAAGGAAGAGGAAAGGCCTTTTCCACAGTTGCACTAAAAAGTTCCATTTTCTTTGCTCAGCTTTCAGTTCTAAAGATTTGTAGGATTTTGTTAGCGGGGACAAGGGCATAAGAAGGTGGCAGAGAAGCCTAAGTCCCCTTGGGAGTGTTCCTGAGCGAGGTGGCAAAGGCAGCAGCCAAGCCCTTAGCAGGAATTGTGCTGGCTCAGCATCAATAGTGCACATTGGCTCATTGGCAGGTGTTAATGTGCTCAGAGAGAGCCTGCTCACAGCCCATGACCTGAAGGAACTCTCTCATCAGGAGCAAGTGAAGCAAGAGTGATTCAAAGAAGGACAAAGCCACTTCCCTATCAGACATCCACCAAATCTGTGGACTGAGAGGCTCAGTCCCCTGTGTGCTCAGTGCACCTCGGGACTGCTCCCATCCAAGGCAGCAAGTCCTTTGGAATACTCCAGGGTCAGGGTCAAGCACGTCCCTGTCACTCTGCTTTCTCTGCTGCACTGCCTCTGTGGTGGCTCCTCTGCAGCAAGGGAAGCTCCAGCACCACACTGGGTTAACCCATAAATGATGACACTATTGATTAGCAGTATGTTCAAGCTTTACTTCACTGGACTCAACAATTATCAAGTAGCCTAGATAAAATACTCTCAAACTCTGATGAGAGGATGATAAATAAAGAACAACTGTCAATGATGCCAGTTTGGGAGGAAAAAAAAACAAAAAAAACCTCCAAACAATTTCAAACCCACTGGGCATCAGAACCAAACAGGGAAAAGTGGGTTGCAAAAAACCATTGAGAACATGACAGTTTATCTTTGTATGAAACACAGGTACCTTGCAACACAGATTTATCTCAATCAAATGGAATAGTAAATGTTACAATGGTGGAAATGACAGTTTTGTGTTAGTTCACTTTACAGTTAAATTCTACAGCACAAAAGGCTAAATTCAGATATGGAAATTATGATTTAGGAAAAATTATATAAAGGATTCAGTGTAGCAGCCATATAAATCTATTGGAATAAAAAGAATTTGAGATAATAAATTTGATTTAATGCCTCTTCATCCTTGCCAAAGATGCTGGTTACTAGACAAGGAAAATCTTGTATAACATTAGCAGCAGAACACTTTTACTTGGATCCCTTACAAATAGCTTCAGCTGACATATAGGCATCAAGTAAAACAAGTCAGACAGACGTGATTGTGACCATAGCAAAGGAATATTTAAATGTGAAATGTAGAAATGTCTCTCACTGGCACAAGAAAAAGGATATGGAAAGATATGGGCAGGATGTTAACTAATTCAGCTAGAATTGTCAGCATTGTGGGGGAAATTGTATGTGCCTTTTAAGAAGAGCTTACTGCTAGGAAAGCAGGTATATTGTCTCTCTGAGTTTCTGTAATGTGAGTGGAAGTGATTGTCACCAGGAGAATACCCTTCCTTTTGTCAGATCTTCTGATCCATACTCAGCAAAGGGCAGGAAAGGCCAATGAAATACCTTGGTGTTACTTATCAGTGGGTTAATCCCATGTTCATTTGTGGGATAATGTGTTTTCTATGAGGAAGTTGGCTGCCAGTTTCATTAGAAGCAAGAGCTAGATTTTATTATAGCAACAGAGAACTAGAAATCTTGAAACAAGCTCATGAAGCAACTCCTCATCTCAGCTGCAAGAATAAATAAAGGAAAGGATTTTTCTCCCTCTGCACCTGACAACTGATGTGGTTTTTGCTTGATTGCTGGTGCATAGTATTTGCCAGGTTTTCTTCAGAGGTGTAAAAGAAATCAATCCACTGCATGTTGCTTCCATGAGGGACACTCCATTGCTACTAGTCTAGGCCTCAGTTTTTTGTTTCTAATTACCTGTTTCTCCTGATTCTTCAAAATAGTTTATTTAGCTCTAACAGAATACTTTCCCCAAGAACAGGGGTGATGTTCCATTCTTTTCTCTGTAATGCTAAATTCTGTGTGTACCACTTTCATTCCAATCACTAAACTCCTAGTCCTCCAGCACTCCCTTTATAAATTCATTGCTGGTTCATCTCACGTGATGCTACATCCTCCTTAAAATATCACTCAAGACACAGAAGGAAAACAGCCAACTATTTCTATTCCCCAGCCTCTGCACAGGGGGTTGGATGAGCAAGACAGCATAACATATCTGCCATGTCCTTATCTATCAGGGAAAAACAAAAAAATCACACCAGTGAGGGATGCCTGTGTATCCCATGTTCAAAATCCTAATAATCTGAGTACCTCCATAAATAATGGAGAGTTTTGAGCAATTTCAGCCTTGCCTCTTCCTCCTCTGCTACCTTTCTTCTTCCCATTCCAGGGCCAGTAAGAGTCACAAATCTTGAGTGAGAAGGGTGAGTGGACAGTCAGTCCCAGAGCTGTGGCCATGCTGGTGGCCTCTCCCAGAAGAGGTGGACTTGGTGCAAGGTCAGAGATGTCAGAGATGTCCTGTGGTGTCACTCCTGGCAGCTCTAACCAGCTGAACATTTTCTAGCACTTAAATCTCAGTGCACCCATCCCCAGAGCAGTTGGGCTCCTCCTGAGCACCACCAGCTCCAACCTATCTTGCAACACACGAGGTCCATCTCCTGATGCCTTACCCAAGAATATGGAACACAGGTAGAAAATCCCTACTAGAGAGACATCAGCACTCCAAAAGTGCCTTTACTAAAGGGACAACACGTTGCATGCAAAGCCTGTGAGGTGGAGGCATCCTCACTCAAGTAAAAAACCCAAAAAGCAAATCCACAACCATAACCTATCACTGGAAAACCACAAAACACAATGACAATACAGTTCAGCATTAAACATGACTGCTACAGCATGTGTCTTTAAACAGCTACCACAGCAGCTCTTCAGCAAACAGAAACCAAAAAAGGAAAAGACAGTTACAGTCAATGCTTATTTTATAAAATTTTACCTAAGGGAGTTCCCACTACTTATGAACTGAGAAAGCACAGATTTAAGAACCAAGATCTATTATTAAAACCCTCACTTCTGAAGAGGCTATGTGTTTCTAACTTTATTTCATACAATTGTAATTGTGTACATGCAGGATGGCAAACAGGAGGGCACTAGCATTCTTTAGGAAGGAAAATGTAATTATCTAAACTAATTCAATGTCCTCTTAAAAACCAGTATTTTTTGTTAAAAGAAAACCAAAAATGAATGAAAAACTTCTTGATGCTGTTGTGTTATTAAAGTTGGATTTTTAATCACACCAATTATTTATAAGAAACACATCATTACAAACTTTAAATTAATTTCTACTTAACAAGTTTGGGTGATTAAATCTTAAACATATCTCACATCATAAGTAGGGGAAAATGACAGTTTGATATGTTACATAATATGACACAGATGACACAGGCTGCTTGCTACTTAAAACTTCTATAATTTTATTTTTTCTTACTAAAAATTTCCACTGTTCTTGCCACTGTATTGTTACCAGAATGTGACTCCAAATCACAGCCATTTGCTCTGAAGTGCTCCAGTTTGAGGGGAGGTCTTGCACAACACCTAATGACACATCCTGCCTGACAGGGCTTGTGTGGGACAGCAGCCACCAAAGCCCACAGCTTCCCAGGCTGTCAACTTCCAGAGACACATATTTATTGACTAATTAAATGGTCCTTTGACATTCTTGTCTAATTGAAACTTAAAGTGAACTAACCACAGCACAATTACAAACACATTTTGGATGATGCACTTATTTCCTACTTTTTAAGTCAGTGTAAGATCCTAAAGGTCTGTGTAAGCTCATGTGCATGTATCTCATGTGCAGGTAAACTCTGCCAGAATTACAGCACAAATTTGTATTCTCTTTGCAATCCTACAATCTGCCTGGGGAATGCCAAGACCTACATTTTATATTTTTAAAGGCAGCTCTGTAAGTTCTATAAAGCCATTTATTATTACAAGATAGATGAATTACTCTGGGAAAATATAGCTTGGTATACTAGGTATACACCTAGGTATACTAGGAGCCTACACAGGCTGGAAGGGTTGGACTCCATTCAAGAATATATCAACTCCAGTGTAATATAAACAATACAGAAGAATATTTTCATGGCCACTACATAGGTATTGAGAGCCTGATTTTGGAATTTAATCCAGTTTTAGTGAAGCAATAGCTTGTTTATTTCATTTGAATTTATTAGGGGTTCCTACTTCTGAAAGAACCATTCCTTCTCTGTTACAATTACATGCTGCAGCCTCAGAAACACCATGGAGTTGCCAAAAATCTGCCATTTTAAAAGCAACAGCCAGGTAATATACAGAGTATCAGGTTAAGAAGTTAACCTTCCAACTAAGCACTAGAAATCCAGTCCATCCCCCATCTTCCTGCTTTGCATTCCAGACCTGAACTTCCTTTCCAGCCTTGGCACACCTCTTGGTAAATAGCTGAGTTCAGGTAAGAAATTCCAACCTACTAAAATCAGTTTTGCTAGTCAGGGTATGGACACCAGTATCATGCAGTGCTTTCTTATTAGGAACTGAAAAAGGGAAGAGGTGGAGTGACTTTTGGAAAAAGAACATTTTTTTAAATAGAAGATAAATGAACTGGACATGAAAAACAAAGTCTCTTGCTCTGGCTATGTCATCTGAGGGGAAATACTTTCATTCAGCATACAGGTAAAATTATTAAAGTAAACAGAACTTTTCACTAAGTATATGAATAAAATTATTAATCAAGTAAACAGAACTAATTATGTAGGACTTTTCTTCCCTCTTAGTGTAACATAAATATCTGAAGCTTTGAAAAAGTGAGTAGTGAGTCATGAAGAGCCTGAAACAATCTTATCACACAGACATTGAGACATTGCTAAGTAGGGCATGCACTGCCAAATGCTGGAGCTTCTACCCCGAGAAGTTTTTACATGTTTATCTTGGGTCATTATCTTTCCTTTTTCTCCAGAGTGTTAAGGATAGCAGAACTTAAAAAGACCTCGAGTAAGTGCAAATTTTGGACAACACATTATGAAACCAATCATTGCAAAAATATGCAATTATTGCTTAGCTAGCCAAAAAAACCTCCCAAATGTACTACAGACTTCATTCTTTTAAATTAGTTGATACGATATTTTAATCAAATATCTCATTCCCAAACTACACTTATCCACCAAGTCACAAGAAATGAAAAGGAAAAAGAAAAGCACAGTAACTATGCTGCAAGAGTTGTGTATTTCTATTAACAGCATACAATTATACAATAATTTTCAAATTAGACACTCATCTTACTTTGCATTTTCAAGGTCAGTGACTTAGTGCTGGCTATAATTCCTGCTCATTTACACTTCTACCATTTTTAGTATGGACACTCATCTAAAAGTAGACACTGACACTGAATAGCTTTTAAATTTTAGACCCCTAATGAAAATGGCCATTGAATTCAGAAGAAAGCCCCTGACTAAACTCAAGGAGATCTGCAAGATGAGAAGTTGTGCTTGGTGATGTCAGTGCCATGTTGGGACCTCAAGGATTATTTTGACACATAATAGGTTATCTACAGCATGTGACAGGAAACATAAAGTCTGACAGTTCAAACAAAAGTTCTCCAAGAAAATCTGCCTACACAGAACACCTGAAAACATAAATATCTGGAGATACTGAGCTTTTAGGTAAGAAAAGGAAACTACCATGAAGAGGCAAAAAAGGGAAAATAAGCACCAATCATAAAAAAAAGTTGAAATCAGCACCCATGGCTTTCCCCTAGCTCAGATAAACATTTTAAAGGCATTTTAAGTATATTTTAATACTTTGATTGCAATTTCATCTGTTCTCACTAATGAACTTACTAAGTAACACAAAATTTATTTTAAGAGGTGGAACTGATTGGGAAGATGATTGTTGAGCACAAATATACTAGAAAGTTACTTCTCTGCAAATGCTTGGGAAAAGACAGAAGCTTTGGAGAGAAAGTTGTTTTTCTCCTTGAAATAAACCAACAATGACCTTTTGTTCCAAGCCTTGTCCTCCATGCACTGGCACAGTCCCATGGGCTCCATCATTAAAATGGTACCTGTGTATTTCCATATTCAAGGACATAAAAAAAATGATAATGAATCATGAAAACACATTTTCTGCTAAAAAAAAAGGTATCTTAAAAGTGTTAAGAAGGAAAAAGAATTAATAAGTTTTCCTTCTTTTACCTCTTTCATCCCAAAAGGATGGACTGTCACTCTTTATTGCTTAAACAAGAGGCAGGAAGACAAATCCTCCATGTACAGGACAAAGTATCTAGCCTGAAGGCCAAACATACACTTTGGAAAATGGAATTTCAGAAGTTCCTGAACTATCCTTCACTTTTTCATCTGCATCCACATTAATATTATTTTGTAAGGCATGAATCTTTCAATAGCTGCTTTCATGTACCCTTTATTCCCTAGGCTTTATTAGGAAGCTGAAGTGACAGCCCAAGTTTTCTGGACCAACCTTCTATTGATTTCTTTTCTTTCAAGGTGAAGAAGCTTCTCAGGATTATATTGAGAGATATTGCACAGAAATTTGAACAGAGAAACCAGAATTATTCCACTCCACAAATAACCAAAGCAAGCAAATTGAACAAAACTGAAGTCTACCAGGTAGGTGGGTTACTTCATGAAGTTATTTTTTCATTTGTTCCAACAAGAAAGACAAAAAAAAGAAGGATTTGGAAATTACACAAAGGGTAATGAAATTAAGATATCTGTCTCATTAAAAGGAGACACAAACACCCAATTTGTCTCTCTAAAACAAAATTATGAACAACAGAAATGATAATCTGGTCTCTATTGCTAACCAAAATGACTTTAGCATTATTTTGTCCAATTTAATATTTTTCACATGCATGCATTAAAATATAGGTTTTCATAAAACCAGGGAATCACCCACAAAACCAAGATTATATTCTCTCTTTTTCCAGGAAGCATCTAATCTGTATGACAAAAAGTCAGCTTGTGGCCTTCACCCTGCACATAAATTTCTGCCAAGGAATTACTTGAAAGTCACCTTAATGGTAGGAGGAAGTCACTCATTTCTCATCTTTAACAGCAGACAAGAACAATAATACCAATTTATGCTGGAGGTAAGGGCTTGGGTTAATTTGCTTTTTCTTCAAGTATGATGCATGAGAAAAAAAAAGATGGATGTGATTAAAACAATTAATAGGAAATTTGAAGAACGCAGCTATAGATTATTTTATGGCCTGCGTATCAAATCAAATCAGATCATTACTTCAATTATTTTTTGATACTACAGGGTGCAGAAAATGCTTTCTGTGTAAGAAACCACTTTGAGATACCATTTCTCTAAGACTGTGAGCACGAATGGTATTGTTGAAAATTATTTTCCTTGTTATGGTTTAATTGTTGTTAAATAATGTTGTTCTATTTGCAGAATTTCAAGACATTTTTGAGGAGACTTAAACTAGATGAAAGCTCTGCAAGTAGACAATTTTACTATTGCATATGTAGGGGTTTAATTTATGGTATGCTTTCTTTGTTTATAAACTGTTACTCTAAAAATAAAATCCAAACTCTTTGAAAAATACTTACAATTCTGACTGCACTGGACTCTATGACAAATAAATACACCCTAAAAACCAACCTGCAGCCCTTTCTGCTAAAATTTCTTTTACTGACTTGACTTGCTATAAATGCTATGCTGACAAACAAAAGCAGGAGCAGCTGTTGAAGGCTCACACAAGGGGCCAGCTCTCCCAAAAACCTGTCTGGGACAGGAGGAGGCTCCTGGTCCTGCTGCCTGCAGCCACTGCCCAGCCTGGGCACCCCCTTCAGGGCAGGGTGCCAGTGGCAGTGTCACTGAGGCCAAATCCCCCTGTGACAGAGGGGACAGAGGCTCCTGCTGGAGCCTCATGGGCAAGGAGCGAGGCACAAAGGTGAGGCTGGGCACCCCTGGGCAGGGGCAGAGAGAGAGGGGCACCAGGAAAAACCTCCTGACAGCAAAAGGGGCACAGCAGCTCTGACTGGCACCCCTGAGCAGGGGCAGGTGGAGAGGGGCACCAGGAAAAACCTCCTGACACCAGATGGGGCACAGCAGCTCTGACTGTAGGAAACTGCACACAAGAACCACTGAGACAGCCTGGAACAGGTCCTGCAGCTTCACTGCTTTGCCTCAAAAGCTAAAGAAGAGTAAATTTTATTTCTCTGCAGTTTCTTGGATGTAAGCACCCAACCCTTAATTCCACAGAGCTCAGCAGAGGTTTTGTTGTGTTTCTTACTTCATTGAATAAAGTATTCATTACATGGTCATTAAATAACACTCCCCTTTACAGTGTAAGCATGTAGACATGTGAGTGCTCTTGATGTGCTGCCCCAGGAGGTAAAGAGCAAAGAATTCAGGTGTTCCTTCGATGCAAACCAAGCCCAGTGTATTTAGAAAGAAGGCCCTCTGAAAATAGGAATTAAAGAAGATACCATGTCATTTTGTAATCAATGAAACAAGATTATTGAGGAACTCCTGCCTTCATTACTGACTCTCCCTCTTAGCTGGAACAATCTTGGCCAGCTGCTTTGGTTAATAATGGAGAAAGAGAAAACTTTCAACCATAAGAAGAATCTGATGCCTAGGCTATTAATATAATTTCTTTAATGCCAAATGTCAAATGAAGAACTGCTTATATGAAATTATGGGGCCACTATATGATATTAAAATGTGTGTTTCTTCAGGTCTTCAGTGTTTTACAATGGAAAGTCAAAGGCAGAACTTCATCTGTGACAAAAAGGAATTGCTCTTCACTGACCTTCAAACTCACCACTGCTGCTACTTGCCTGAAAGCTATCAAGCATTTTTTAACATTAGTTTTTAACATATTCATTAACTATCTGCTCTCTGTATAGGAAGGATTTTTAATTTATTAGTGATAACATAGTACTTAACTGGGGGAAAAAAAAAGGAATATATGCAAATCATTGCCTAATTGATTTTTGTTATTTCTCATTTTCTTTTTTGTCAGCATATCATCCACTTCCATTGCAATTATTTCAGAAGAAAGACTTTGTCTTAAAAATGTTTGCAAATTGTCTCACATTTTTAAGGAAGTAGATAAGCAAGCTGAAAGAGACCTAAAATTGAATGATTTAGAGTAGCCAAACTTTTTATTCTAAAGGTTGTAAAAGAGTTTATACCTATACACAGACACATAAACACATATCTGTTTGCACTGTGTAGGCATCCAGCCAAATTTAGCTAGCTAAGCTGAGCACTAACTAAACTTTGTTCTTGGTCCCTGACAACAAAGAATAATTTTTTAAAAGAGGTGCCTTTCAGTCTGTTTCCCTAACTTAGAAATAATTTTTTTTTCTCTATTAGTCATTTAGACATTATAAATGGTCGTGAGCACCCAAAAGAAGGAGCATTTTTATGGTCCTGTGAGCATATGCTTTATGTCAAGAAAACTATATTTTTATACATAATATAGCCCCATAAAAAGATTATGCTGAAAATAGCCCTAAGACAGAACAAATCATAAAGAAGTTAGTGCATGTGTTAAGCCTGTAGAGCCAAAGCATAAAAATAATATTCTTCTGACATTGTGAATGAATGTCACTTTAATATTTTTGTGGGAAAATTTACATGGACACTTTGAAGGCAATTTGTGTCTTATGAATGTGGTTGCCATTCTTCTATTTCTAAGTATATTTATAGAACTTGGTAAAGATAGTTTTGACTGTTCAAATGGGATTTGTTCAAATGGCATTACCTTGGCATATTGATATTCATTTTGAGAGAATGTTTCTGCTCAGTTGAAAAAAAAAAACTGCTCCATCTTTTGCTATTAAAAATATTACATTTAGATACTATGACTACTATTATATTTAGATACTATGACTTTGGTTTAGTGACTAAACCAAAGAATAAAAGAATTTTGAAAAGTATTTCCTAGAACATGACAGTTTGGCTTTTTTGAGCAGTGTTTTAACTCTCAGAGCCAATCCTTCCTTGTAAGCACATGGAAAGCTGCCTATGAATGCTGGATCAGACCTCACTATCACTGCAAAAAATAATTGACAAGAAGGTAACTTGTTTCTCTTAAAAAAAATTCATAGTGTCAACCAAAAGAACTAAAAATTATGTCAACTTTGGTAGTTTTTGTATTATTTGTCATAGTAAATGTAAAGGGTTTTGCCATTAAAACATACCAGAGATTTATATCAAATTGATTGTATTTATAATATTAACTTCAGCCTACTGGAACCAGAAGGAAGGCTTTTACAGATGAGACATGGTTTTATTTCCTCTGAAAAACATTAGGCATTCTATCTAAACTATAAATAACATTCTATTTTATGACTAGCTAAATCATTAATCAAGGTAAGTATGGGAAAGCCAAGGGATCTCAGTTTACTTGGTGGCTGATTGCCCAGCAACCCTTGCCTGTAATTGTTTTTAGCAGCAGCACAGTGCTCCTGGAGACCATGGGCTCTCACAGTGCATGCTCCTTTCCTGCAGAGGGGCAGGGAAAACTGAAGAATCCAAACAAAACACCTGCAGCCACATTTCAGACATGTCCATGCCCACTTTCACTGGCTCACAGTCACTGGGCACTGCAAAGTGAGACTTCTGAGAAGCCAAGCCTGTCTACAAGAGGGAATCTGTATCTTGGGAGGCCAAATCTGAACTTTGGACTCAAGGAGGTAGATCTATTTGATGAATCAATTGCTAAAAATAAGTTTTTAAAAAAGTAATTACTTGACTTTTATTTATGAGGTCATTTTTTATGATGGTGAGAACTAGCACATTAATATATATTTAAATTTAATTTAACCTCATAAAACAGCCACAGAAATGTTCCAGACCAAGGAAATCTAGCAGTTTATTCCTAACATACTTCCTGCTGTTTACAATCTACCTTTCCACTGTAAAACCATTAACTTCTGGACATTCTCTTTTTTCCTACATGCTCTACTTAATGCCTCAGGCTCATCTCAGACACCTTCACGTTTTATTCTTTTAATAAATTTATTTTCCTGGTTTGGCTCCTAGTAATCATCACCTTGTTCACTTTTCACACATACCTACATTGATGTCCAATAAATCTATCCAATGCATTATTCCAATAGAGAATGGCCCAATAACTAAGGTACTCAGCCAGCATTCAGAAACTCCATTTTCCCCAGTGCTGTGATAGAGATCTCTTGGATGCTCCCTAAAAACATTGGCAGAAATCCAGACAAAGAAAACCAGAATTCTGCCCAGCCTAACTTACCCTGATTTTTGGCAAACAGGATGATAAAGCTGAGCTCATCCAGCACTTTAACTACTGGTGACACGCCTGAGGTCTGAAGTGTAAAAGCTGTAGGTCTGGCTTTACTGAAGACACCTTCTACAGTTCAATCTACTTTTTAAACAGAAGTTTCTGGAAGCAAAGATCCCTCTCAATCAAAGTTACTACAGAGGAAGGGTGGCTGAACATTTCTGCAACAGATTCCTTTCTGTCAGAAAGAAAACAGTACACAAAAATTCACCAGGTTAAATAGAAAAGCCACTTTAGCACGTTATTAACTGTATGAAAGATCCCTGACTTACATGGCTAAAAGAACTTGAAGGAATTCAGCTCATGTCAGATTTGCCTTGCCATTATATTTTCAGTGGCTTGCCACAAGAATGGAAAGTTAGGGACAGCCCCAATCAAGATTCAACTGTAATTTTAACACAGCAGTAAATAAATGATTCATTGCCAAATAAATCCCCAGGGTAACAAGTCTAATCCTCAGAGCATTTGATACTCTTCCATTTCACTTTCACTAGACATGACAGACACACTTTGGGGTACAGAGCCCCACGTGAATGCTTCGGTGTATCGAGTTTGAGACTGCAGACCAAGCAGAGATCAGGTAATGCTCCTGACCCACACCCACAAATACATTCAGAGCTTCATCAGAAATGAGAAACCTGGATTTTAGCTGGAGCAGCCAAACCAGAGACTCCTTTTCTAGACCCACAGAAGTGCACATCCCACCCAAGAAGGGAGCAGAAAGGGAACAAATTAGCCAGACTGAGCTAGACCCCAGCAGAAGCAGCCAGAGTAGGGAGATTCAAACAAGAAGAAAACTTCTTATAAGTTTGGCCAGGATTTCTCTGCCTTGTGCACTTTGCTCCAGCCTTCTCTCTTTCTCAGTCTCTACCTCATTTTCACTTCCCACCTATGTTATCCTCCTTGTTGTTCCAGCATCTTCTTGTGTTCAGTGGGATTTTTCCTGGTTTTGTCCTAATTCAGCTTATATTTTAAGTTCCTCTTCTTCCAAATAAACCAAACAAAACATTAATTGTGGCATTAATATGGCATTTGCTGCTGACTAGTTTTTTTTTTTGTACCAGTGTGTTATGTGTTTATTCTCTGCCAGGTGTCTGCAAAGAGCAAAGATCATCTGTTTGTGGTATTTGTATATTTATGGGTGCCTATCATCAGTCCTTGGCTGACCATACCATTAGAACCACCATTACAAACATAAAAATAGCATTATGGTGAAATATTTGAGTGCAGAGAGATACTGCATATTGGTTCCTGTAAAGCTCTAGCACTAAATTATTCCTGGAGAGATCAGATTTAGGACACATACAATATTTTCCATTTATGCTGCAGTCCCAGCCCCATTGCTAAATCCATCTGTTTGTCTCTATAGACACCAAGGCTGGAACAAACACTGGCAGTAACTGAGAGCAGGTGACCAGTTTAGCACAAGGAAGAAAACCAAATGGAAAATGGAATATTGCTATTTGGCTATTTTTGGTAGTTAGGGAGTCAGATTATCAATCCTGCTGTGGGATCTTTTAGATGAGATACAAGATTCAGAGTTCAACTCTCACAGGGAATTACAGAGTCTGTTTTTGAAGATGTCAGCTATTAACCCTGACCTAGCAAAATCCCACCCCTGACAAATAAATAATATTTGCTTAATTCAATGATAACAGGTATTCTATTTGGATAAAATATTTTTTATATTTTTCTAAAATAAACTTTTAGTTCTGAGGGCTTGGGCAGCAACTGTGTTTCATTCCTGAGAGGATGGTGCAGTTAAATAAAACATGGATGATCTCCTGTACAAACAGAGTTGTTAAAGTTCTTTGGGACATCTTATGCATGGAGCCAGTTCATACATGCACAGCAGAATGCAAGCAGCACTCTCCAAAATTTCAGAATGGGAACTTAAAACCCTGATGCTGAAATAGCAAATATCTTTAAATATCAGTGTGGGTTCACTGTCATTTTAAGCAATTCTTAAACCTGACAAAATTAACTTTAATTATGATTAGATTTTTCAGCCTAAAATCATCACTTGGTTAGTGACTCAACTAATGAGTGTTTTTATGATTTATTAGTTAAAGCAGAAGATTATGAGTTTAAATTCTACTCCTGATTAACTACATTGGAAATTTTATACATGACTTGTCATTTTAAAATAATGGTATCTTAGAGTTTAATTAAGACATGCAAGAATTCTGAGTAACTTGAGGTGTACGATTCAACATTATTATTACAAATTGTAAGGAAAATACCTCACAGTATTGCTATTATTAATGTTACTAATACGAGATTTAGGATAAGGTGGCAGCTTAAACCAATCAGACTCAGTACAAGATGTTGCACACTGATGAATTTATCTGCCCTGGTGCAGGAATTACTGTGCAAAGTACCATGACCTGTATTGCACAGGAGGTCAGATTAAGTAATCACAATAGTTTCTGCACTCTAAAATCCTGTAATATTTCAGGCTGAAAAGAAGTTAAATACAAAGCTCTACTTGCTTCTTTCTTCTGAGTATAAACCATATGAGTGCCATTCAACTATATAAACACATTCATTAGGTTTTCAGTAGGCCTCCTTTCTAAGGAAAGAAATTACATACTTTTGAGCTCTTGAGTGAACTACAGTGTTTTATGCCTTTAATTCAACACTCTTAGGGCTTACAGTTCATTGAAATTCAAAATCATGGGTACAAACTGTGTTCACAAAGAAAATGTTGACCTTCCTATATAGCAAATGCCTTTTCGTTCTCCTTTTTTTTTTATTTTAATAAAGAAACACTAATGAAGCTGAAGGAGGTAAAAGATTTGACCTTCCTATTAAAATAACAAATGTAATATAATTCACATATTACAGCATGTTGGCTACTGCTCATGAAATAAAATACTGCAACAGAAAGAGCATATTGTTTCTACACATCGAAAATATGCAAATTAGACAAGTATTCAATATTCACTTGAAAGCGAGAAAATGTACCAGACTACCAATGGTATTTAGGAAAGCAAACTGGTTGAACATGATTATTTGAATTTAAAAAATGGGTATGGGATTCCCCTCTCTTTGCTTCTTGCCATATATGGTGTATGTGGAATATCCACAGGGCAAATTATTCACTACCTTTTTCAAGATGAAAAGCTACTGATTGGCATCAGACATCAAGAGGGATTTTGGCATTAGAATAGATTTACACTTGATGACATGTCAAAGGCTTGAAACAAAAACTACAGAATTTACTCATGAATGCCGAAGGCAAGGCACTTATTCAACAGTAGCTCAAAGCACATCTTTCCAAGGATGGCATTCAACCACCCCAAGAACAAAATACAGCAAACAAAACATGGTTATACTTGGAAATGAATGTGCTTGACTAGGCTGAACAAAATAACAGCCAGCATTACCTGTTGCCAGCTGTCAGTGAAGAATAAAGAACTGTAACATCCTTGTAATAAAGAGGGAAACAGAATCCAAGCTTATAATGAAAATACAGCAGTTAGTGGGATGAAGTAGGATCAGCAGCACTATGTGTGGGCATGATAACTCCCACTCAGAGCCTGCTGGCCCTTTAAGAGTGTGTCCTCACTTCTCCCACAAACACTTGAAAATAAAGAAAAACTGGTTAGGAGAGCAGACACAGAGTGTCCTGTACATAGGTGTGAGAATATATGACATATTGCCAAATTTTGCCATTTCTTCTTCAACCTCCATTGTCATTATTTTAAAAATAATTTCATTATTAGCATTACAGTGAAGGGCTTTTAAAAATATAGTTAGAAGTGTTGACAAGGTCACAATTATTTTGGCACAGCCAGTTAAATGACCACTGAACATTTTCCTGCTTATCTTAATAGAATAAAAATGCAAGTATCTCATTTCCATATTGGATGTGTGGGAAAGACCATCTAAATAAATAGGTTTGGCACCTGTGAGCAATGAAAAGAACATGTACAGTACAAGCCATAAGTAGATGGAAACATGAGAAGCACAGGGGAACACCCACTCACCTATATCACACCCATGGAAATGAGATTATTTCAGTTCACTTTGTGCAGTTTGTACCTCTGTCCTTACAGGGATCAACTCCTGTCACATCTCACATAAAAAAGTTAAAGGACTGCTTTGTGCAGATAGGGTGTCAAAAGTGAGGAGCAGAGTTTACCCAAAGGACCTCCAATTTTAAGTAAATGCAAAGAGTAACTTGCATAAAATCAGAAAAACATAAGGAAAGTTTGTATTTGATTTTTCTTTACCACAGCAGATTCGAAGTAGAGATGAAAGTATTTTTTTAAGAATTATATTTCAAAGTCACTTTAGAGACAAAGGAAATTCATTAAGAAGAGTTTGCTATTTTAAAATAATGTAAAGAATTATTTGGGTTTTCTTTTGATAAGACTACATTAAGAAGGACACTACACACTCCTGAAAGAAATAGTCAATTTTCTAATAGATTTTCAAATACACAGTTACTGTTTATTTAGAGCATCAATGGCTGAACTTACTGTACATTATGTCAAAAATGAAAATTCTTCTGTTAGGACCTGCTAGAATGACCTAATGTTCATAAGAGATAATTAGTCAACTTTTCTAATGAAGATATTGAAAAATGGCAGTATGAAGTAGCCATCATATTTCATTGCTTTTAAGAAACCCAGCACTTGTAAATACAGACAGTTCCTTTAGATCTGTATAAATGACAGATGGACTCCTTGGAAATTTGGTACAATTTGAAGATGCAAATCACTTCAAGAAAACTGTTTCAAAATATCCCACCTCCTCCTGAAAGAAATATTTCATCCCCAAAATGTATCACACATTTCATATTAGACATTGAATAGTCCCAGAAATAGCCAAGAAATCAAAAAGTTGACAAAATACAGATTCATGAAGAGTGTCTGTGGCATCTGTGAAAAATATTCTGGATCAGCATTTTGGTTCAGGTGACTCTGCCTGAGGTGTCTGCCACCACCACCCTCAATTTTTGGAGGAAAAAAAAAATCCCATGAATGGAAAAAGCTCCATTTTCAAGAACAATCATTAACTTGAATGCTTACTGTAACAGACATCCACAGCAAGGTAACAACTGAAATTTAATGCATGTGGGAAGGTGAGAAAATACTTAACTGATTGCTAAGAACACACCTTTTAGCACTTCTCAGATTACTGCTGCTCAGTTCCAAAAATGGCATCTCCCTTTTCCTGCCTCGTGGGATGCTCTCAGCTGGACTTCTGGACTATAATTAATGCTTTCTATATGTTAAAGAAATATAAGAACAAAGCTACAGCACAGATTCCATCAGTTATGTGTAATTTAACATCACTTTAGAACTGCAACAAACAGTAAGGAAAACCTCTACAAGAATAAATGGACTTTGCTGCTTTTCCTGAA
>VZTT01008893.1:0-10097 GCA_013400855.1 Buphagus erythrorhynchus
CCTGGCTGTGTCTTGACAGAGGTCGTGGTGTGCTAATGCCTGTGCTCTGTAGCCACACCACTTTAGTGAAGTGAACAGAAAAATCACTGCTTATGCTGCAGTTCAGGTGAGTTTTACCAGTCTGAGCTTTTGGGCTTGTCTTCTATAGTGTGGAGGACCAAAGGATCTCTAACTCAAATTTTCCCTTTGTTCCTAACCCAGCCCCAGCAGTACCAGTAGTGCTGTCAGCTCCCCAAGTTGCTGGTTACTGTGTGCCTGGGAAGGTGAACGCTTGTTTGGGTGAAGGGCAGGGAAAAGGGAACCTTGCTTTGATCCTCTGGGAAAACAGCTGTGTCAAGAAATCCAGTAAGACCTTAGACTTTGAGTTCAACAAGATGGGGAGATGCAATAGGCTAAGCTTAGGTAAAGAGACTGTGAAGCTCCATGGAGGTCCCTCTGAGGTAGAAGAGAGACATTTCTGCTCCCCTCATCCCCATGAATTGCAAGATTAGAATTCTCAAAACCACTGAAAGATAGTGTTTGGCTTGTGACCTTACCAAGAGCAGAGAAAGCAGCTTTGCTCTGGAAAAGTTTAGAAAACATTTCAAAACCCATTTTACTTTCCTTTTTAATAATTACAGCTTGAGGGTCTGTCTTTGTTTTTAATAAACAAATACTTCTCCATTGAGAGTTTTTCTTCCATATCAAATTAACTAGCTGGGGAAGTAACTGGTCTAAGCTTTCCCTTCCTCAGGGTAAACTTTAAATTGCATTTGAGAAGATTTGGAAATGTTTAAACAGCAGATTGTTGGCCTATGTTTCTTTAAATATGTCTTTAAAAAACCACAACCAACCCCAGGTTTAGCTAAGACTAAAGCCATAGGAAGTGAAATCATCAGAAACTCTCTGGGAATGTGTGTCAAAATGCGTTAGAGAGTTTCAGCTTTCTGAAATACTAACTAGCAAAAATGTCTAGAGGGAAGTTGGCTTCATGTATGCTTTCACAGTATAGGTTGAACATGTGGAGTGGGTTAAACTGTGCTCTTGGTGGGGTTGGATTCGTGTCAAAATCTGCAAACTAAATTCATGTTCCTCCTGTGGATTGAAACAAAAGGAGTAGTTTGAAGTGTCACTTCCTGAAAGTTCCATCTCCTGTTTGAAAAGCAAGCTGTGGCAGATGAGGATGGTGTGGTAGGGGCTCTCCTCTCTCATGTCCTGTTAGCATGTGGTAAGAAGGACTCTGTCCCCACTGAATGCTGCCCAGGGTGCCTCTCTCTAAGGGATGAATCTTGGTGGAGTGGGTGTGTGTGCTCCTCCTTTTGCAGAGGCACCACAGCAGGGAGCCCCACTGAGGCTCATTTCAAGAGTAGCTTTGCAAAGTTTCAGAGGACAGGGTTTTGAGACAGATGTATTGTTATGAACTGAATCTGAAAATACCTGGTTTTTAGAAGAGTGGTTCCCTGCTTTGAAAAACAGGGAGGTTGAGGTGCTGACATAATGCAGTGGCGTCGTAACTGAGGTGGAAACGGAGCCTGAGATTCCTCATCGTGGGCCTTGCCCTCCTCACTAAATGCTCCCTGGCAGTGAAGCAGCATCTCTGAATGCATAGTTCCACCAACAAAGAGTAGAGAGTGGATGTGAGTATTTTCAGTGTCAGACTGGACTGGGGGTTTTCACATTCAGTAGCTCTGAAACCTCAGGGCAAGATGTGCTGGAGGGGAAGGGGAAGAGACGCCGCTGTGCTTGTAATCAAATCAAGGGACTTTTCACATGAAGTTACTCTTAATTGCACTGAGCTTGTTCTAGTTTAAAAACTGGCAAACATCTTACTTTCTTCTGTCTGTCTGGTTTGCAGAGGAAGCTCATCAGTGTGGAAAAGGTCTCCTCATCCACTGCCAGGCCGGTGTCTCCCGATCTGCCACCATCGTTATCGCGTACTTAATGAAGCACACACGCATGACCATGACGGATGCCTATAAATTTGTCAAAGGCAAACGACCAATCATTTCCCCCAACCTTAACTTTATGGGGCAGTTACTGGAGTTCGAGGAAGACCTGAACAACGGAGTCACCCCGCGAATCCTCACACCAAAGCTGATCGGCGTCGAGACTGTCGTGTGACGGCCAAGCTGCGAGGGGGCCGAACCTGTTCTTCACCTGGTTTGGGGCAGTGATGGGTGGGCTGTGGGGTTTTCTTTTTAGCTTTCAAAGGGGAGTTTTGTGGCAAACTTTTTGTGAATAAAAACCTTTTTTTTTTTGTAAGGAAAGGTTTTTAAAAGATCCAAGAACTTTGCTGGGTTTAGGATGCTGTTGTGATTTCCTTCTCAGACACCGGCAGAGCAGGGAGGATTCAGAGCAAAAGGAGTACTTTTTAAAATAAAAACAACAAGAAGAAGAAGAAATGTTGGGCTTTTTTTTCCTTTTAATTTTTAGTTTTCCCTCCTCTCTGGCTACTTGTAGAGTTTATGGCTAAGTAGTCTGTGCAGGTTCATAGACTGAAGAAACCTAAGTTGAAGACTAAAAACAAATAGCCAAAACAAAGCAGAAAAAAACCTCCCTGAAACAGAAGGGCCTTCGTTCTGCAAAGGCTTTGCTAAAGATAACCTAGCAAAATGCTCACCAATGCAAAGGAAATCAGAGCAGCTTAAAAGTCTGCAAGGTACTTTTCACACTCCTGACTCAAACTAAAGAAGAAAACAAAGTTTATTTGGCGTGTTTCATGTTCCAGTTCTATTTTTCTATTTTGGGGTGTAAGGTTTTAACAGTAAGGGACTTCGATCATTCTATGCCATATGCCTTCACTGGCTTCTTGTGCAATAATAATTTGGGGTTTGTTTTGAGTGTTCAAACCAATTAAGAGTTGGCTGCCCACTAATAATAAGATAATAATTTTTAAAGTCTAATAGTGCAACAGCAGCCAGCGTGGTTCAGGAAGGATAAATGAGAGCAATTATTTTGTTCCTTTATATGATTTTGATCCTGGTTACAGTGCCATAAACCTTGTTACATATGTATATCAGAATGTACAAAAATCTAGAACAAGCAAAGTTTATTTAAAAATATTTTTCGCACAAAATATTAGTGTGTTTCAGTTGTCTATGTAAAAGAAATTTGATTATAAAACAAAAAATCTTTTGGAAAGTGTGTGTCCTTTTATTTCTTTAGCCATTTTCCATTTTCTTTCTATGGGATGGGGTTTTTGTTTTGTTGCCTTTGGTTTGTTTTTTTGTGGCATTGTACCTCTCCCATTGACAAAATTGATGTCTCTTGTTTGGCATCTCCCCTTCAGTGTTGCGTTCCTGTCCTCTGCTGGTGGAACATGTTTTCTTTACTTTCTGCTGCACTCTTGCATCTTTCTGTAACCAGATTTTTCTCTCTGGTTCGACTGAATTAGCACTATTGGTGAGGGCTTTTTGGAACAGACCTGTTATTTCTACAGCTCAGTAGCCATTTGGAAAAATAGGAAATAAACTATCTCCACTGATTCCTTTCTATCTTCCTGTAGTTAACTTATCTTCTATGTTACAAAATTGTCTGGTTTTTAGACATAAGTTGGTCACATGTGCTTTTCCCTGGCCTCTCTATAGCCCCCTTGTTTAGCAGTTCCACAATTCCTGGGAATCATCCTCCTGGGATTCTTCCCCTCCCTCCTGCCCTTCTTCCCTCCATGCCCCTCCTTTTCCAGCTGTGTCAGTGTTGTGTGGTGTGTATTGTAGGGTTGGTGTTTCTGCCTGGCAGTGTCCCTTGGGCAGCTGACTTTGGCTTTCCTTGTTTGTATTCACTTTTTTTTAATGATATGGTATAACCTGATCTGTTCTGGACTGTTACCACCTCCAAAGTTTTATTTGTATGAACCTAAAATGAGTTAGAAAACATTTCTCATATGATTCTGTTGTGCAAACTGATCTGTCCCAGGAAGGCTGATAGCAGTGAAGGCTTTTCCTAGGTGAAAATCTACATGGACTGAACCAAGTGTAAAACAGGACCTGTTGGAAAAATTAATGTATAATCACATTAGACATGTATATTTTTGTGGACATTTTACTTAAGATGTTGTTACTATACAGATATTTTCTTGAAACTTATCCCTTTATTAAATTATTTTTCTACTGGAGTTGATTTTTTAAATTTTATTTTTTCTTTTCTATGATTATTATTGGTCCTTTTGTTGAAAACACCCTTGGCAGTGATTGTTGCTCAGGCAGCAAAACCTCTTGGACTGTGACTATTCCTGGAGCTAAGGAGAGAGTGGCTGGACAGAGAAGGTGCCATGTGCTGGTTGGGAGCCTTTGTGCTTTGGGAAGGAAGGAGGTCCCTTAGCAAAGCTGCTCTGCTTCCCTCCCTCCCCCCTTTTCCTTGTGTTTGGGCCCAGCCTCTTCCAACTGGTCTCCATGAGCTGCAGGTGCCCCTTGTTAGGTAGGAGGGAGGAGGTTGGAAAAACCTTTCATACCAGAGAACAAAAAGCAGCAGCAGCAGTGCTGAGGGTTAGCTGTAAAGTTGGTCCTTGCAGCCTGTTTGTGGCTATAGACAGTGTGTAATAGTGCTGATGCTCTGCCAGGGAACCAGGTTATTCACCAAAGGGAGCATGCAGGCTGCAAACCTGGGGCCCAGCATGATGGGAAGGAGGACTTGATTCAAAATTGATCTTCCATGTTACTGCTTTTCTTGTTCCTGTTCCAACACCTTGAAAGGGAGGAAGGTTGTGCTGCACCACCATGACTCACAGCATCCCCTCTGTGGTTCAGCCTCGTCCACTGCATGCTGAGTGCATTAGGATGGAGTTTGCAGCCATGTAAGTACTGGTGTTTAGTTCTTACTTGAGCCACTGAGTAGCTCTTGCAGCCTTGAGTGAGTTACTGGCAGCAGAGGATTTGTTGTGTTTGCCTCAGTCAGGCTCAGCAGTTTGGGTGCTGCTGCTCCATGCATGGGTGTGGAGCTAGAGTTTCTGCTGCAGGAACCCTGCCAGCCTGTGCTTGTCACTGTGAGGAGCAATGCTTGATTTTATTCTCAAGTGTGATGGTCTTAGAAATGATGGGGCAGGGCAGTGCAAGGCTGTGAGTGAGTGGAGTTTGCTGTGGATTTGTTGGTAGTGGAGATGGGCTGATCAAACCCCTCCTTCATGCAGACCATTCCTTGGAGGGGACCTCTGGAGGGTTGTGTCCCACTGAAGGCAATGCTGGGAAGTGGCAGCCTGAGAATTGCTTCACCAGGGAATGGGTTGGAGAGTAATGCTGTCTTTTTTTAAGGCAGAATTTACTGAAGCTAGTAAATGATCACTTAGCATCTTTATGCTAAGGGCAGGAGAAATTTGGTGAGGGTTTGGGGAGCCCTGCCTGTGTGTGTCTTTTCATCCTTTTTTGCTACCCAATATGCACTGTGAATATGTGCCTGTGTGTCAGTAGAAAGCCCCTGCCTAAGAACTACATCTGCCTAGCCAGAATAAAATAAAAGATCTGCCCTCATTTCTGGGAGGGAGCAAGGCTGAAGGGATGTGGGCCAGAACTGTGACGGGTTTTAAACAAGTATTGTTATTGCTGTGGCATAGCAATAAATAACCAGAAAGGTTATTTATGACTTTAAGGACAGGATTGAGACTTGATCAGCTATTTCCTGCTCTTACTGCTGGCTGTGACACCCCCCTCAGCCACTCCAAGATGAGGCATGGTTAAAAAAAAATGGGAAAATCACTCAGTAGCCTTTTATTCACACATGGGTGTCAGTGAGACTAAGACCTGCTTTTCCCTGCTTGGCGCCAGCACTGTGCTCTTGTGCAAGGTGTGCTGAAAAAGGCATGGTCCTGGAAAATTGATTCCCTCATAACTCATTTTCCTTTTGTCCCCTGAGTTCTTGTTTCTGAGAATATCGTCCAGGTCCTGTGAGTGGATCCACCTTGCAAAGCAAGGCAGGCAAGGTGTTGTGAGCAAGTGCTGCTTCTGGTTGGAAATTTACTTACCCTTCACAAATGGTGACCCAGCCATGTGTGAGACCTGCTGTAAAGCTCTCTTAAAGCTAGAACTGTTCAATCCATCTATCTTGCAAGCTATCCTGACTTTAGGGTTGGACTTCCAGAGCAAGAGATTGTTTAACTTTCCATGCTAAGCAGCTCATATGCTTTATTCTTCTTGGTCACACTGGGGATAACTGAAACCCCCTTCTTATCTTGACAGATTATTTTCTGAGTCTTCCTATGGCTTTACCTTTCACAGATGTGCCAGCAGCCTTTGAAAAAAGACAGATGAAAGGTCCCTCCCCTACTCTCTTGACAGATACAGACTCAGGGTGTTTTGAGCTGAAGCAATCATGTGGGAAGTGCATTGGTGCCTTATAGTGAGAAGCTCTGCCAAGGACTCCTTGCAGGTAGGTGTGTTCAAAAGCACAGACAGGAGCTGATGAGACTGAGGAGCCACGAGGGCTGTGGGAAAAGGTAGATGGGGGAGTTTTTTGGCCTCCAGTCCTGCTTAGCTGTGGTGAAGCTGGCTCCCAGCATGTGTACTACCAGCAGCAGGAAAGCCTCTGGGAACTGAAGGTGCTGATTCGGGAGGGAGGACAAAAATAAAGCCTGCTATCTCTGCCTGAGCCAAGGAGGGAATCAAAGAGAGATAATAAGTAGTTGAGGGCTGGCTCATTAGCAGGTATCTGCTTTCCTGTGGCCTGTTTGTCTGCTATTCCTGTAGGTACCACAGAGGAGTTACTGATGAGCAGGTTTCAGATGGTTTGAGCCAGCCTGAGATCAGTGGATAATCAGAGCCATTTGTTTTCCCAGTGAGTGTGCAGCTGCTGGAAGCAAAGCTCAGGTCCTGCTGTGTTCCCAGGAGTGATCCTAGGTGTTGCCAGCCCCCATCATACTCCCACTGCTGGGTGCAGTATTAATCTCTCTGCTCAGTCCAGTGCTCCCTTTGCTGAGGGGTTTCTTGCCTCTGCTGTCTCCTCTCCTCCTGTTAGGCCCTTGTCCCAGTGCAGCATGGAAGAGCAGGCTCCTTTCTTGTCTTGCTTTAGCTGTCTTCTGCATCTTTTCCAGTCTTCTCATTCCTCAGACTGGGAGGAAAGCAACTTAAAGTTAGTCATTTTTAAGGCATATTGCAGCAGGATGAATATTTGCAATGATCTTGATGGGCTTCTGGCGTGGTTATTATCAGGCAGCAGCTCTTCTTGGGAGCCCAGAGCCCAAGATGTCCTGTAGCAATTCCAGCTTGCAACTGCCTCCTTACTAGGAGCAGGAGAACAAGGAGCTAACAGAGCAAAGCTTGGTTCAGGACTGCCACACCTTGTTCAGATCTCTGAAAATATGAACAGCTCCCCAGCCACCTGCTAGTATCTCAGTTTTTCTCAGAAAAAGGAGCACCGTTGGGATGGCAAAATTTTATATTTCAGTCACCTGCTGAGCATCTTTAGTTGGTGCTGCCCAGGTGGAGAGGTGAGCTCAGGTGAGCTGTGAGCTGGAGGGAGGAGCAGTAGCAGAACTTGCCCAAGGTGCAGCCAGAAATCCTACTGGTGACTCAGTGCCTGAGCTGCTCTGCTCTTTGCATTTTTATGGAGTCAGTGTCCTGTATGTAGAGATGCAGTCCCTGGCCTTGGAAGCTGTCTGAGGTCCTGTTGAATTTGGCTGGATCCAGTCTGGCTTAAATCCTGCCCTGTGAGATGCCCATCTGTTCAGTGTCTTCCTGGGATGTGACGGGAGTTTGTCAGGCTGAGCCAAGAGCCTGTGAGCTCCTGCTTAGGGGCTGGGTTCATTTTGGTGGCAAGGAAAAATAACCTAAAAGTTTATTCCCGAGGATAAAAATGGCTGTAGCTTGGAGGGGAAGAGTTCAGCACAGTGCAGAAACACTTGAAAAACCTTCATGTGAACCAGAGAGCAAAATTAAAAATGTAACAAACCATTTCTGTTGGATAAATCAATAAATGAGAATTAAATATAGAGTTAAATATAATTTGACTCATATGCCTTGTCTTCACACGTCTGTACCTTAGTTTCTTTGATTGTCTATATATAAGAAGTGACATTGGAGAGCTTGGATTTATCCTGAAGATTTATTTGTCATGGAGAGATGAAGGAGCTGCCTGGCACTTACGAGTTTCATATCAAGTTGCGCTTCTGGCAGACGCCAGTGGAGCATTTAAAGAAGATCACATTGTAGAGCAGCATAGTAAGTTGCTATAAGGATGGGCAGAGGTTTGTCTGTGATGCAGGGACTCTGGATAGAGGGCTGCTGGGTTGTAGAATCTCTCTCTGATCCAGGGCACATGCAGGTACAAAATGTCTAGTCAGAGGCATTGGCAGCAGCTTCAATGAGAGCATGTTGGTTGTTAAAACCCATTGGGGTGATGGAAGAGGATGCTGGTGTGGAAAACTGAGATACTAGCAGGTGGCTGGGGAGCTGTTCATATTTTCAGAGATCTGAACAAGATCTGGCAGTCCTGAAGCAAGCTTTGCTCTGTTAGCATCCATTTGGAAGCTCTTTTCAAGGCACCCAGCTTTGATGCAGTGTTGTGCATGTAGCTCAGTGCTTTGCTCTGTCTTGTAACCCTTCAACACCTGGGACAGAACCTTGCACTTCCTGACAGCAGCTTTTAGGGACTCGTTTCAGGTGAGGCAAACAGGTGCCAAGGGGCACAGTGATGGTTTATTTCCCTCCTCAGTTTTCAGCTGTGTCCCTGGAGTGGTGAGGGCTGTGGTGACCATCGGGACATGGTGCAACCTGCTGGGGAAACTCCTCTGGACTAGGGTCTGTGACAGTACCTGGAAGGGAAACTCCAGTGCCCTGGTTGAGCTTTTCCTTCCAGCTGACTTAGCTGAACTGGTATGTGCGTAGCAACAGTAACAGTCTCAGAAAGTTTGAAGAGTCCAGTTCCTACTCTGAATTTTGAAGCATATTGACAATTTGATGCACGGTCACAAATGTGTAACCTTTGTAAGGGAATCTAGGCAGATAAAACGTTTACTGCTCCATAGGATGTGTACGAAACATAGTATGTTGGACATAAGAAAGGATTTGGTTTATTTGGAAGTCCTCTCTGCCTCGAAGTGTCACCCACACTTGTAAATAACAGCATGGAAACAGGAGGTAAGACCTCATCCTTTAGACAGGTGTTGTCTCTCCCATTTTGCAGCTGGGGTGGATAAGAGGGATCTCAGTGATCACAGAGCAGTGAGGAACAGAGCCCAGGAGCTTGGATTCCTCCTCCTTTACTAATATGACAAAACCATTTCTTACATTTATCAATGTGGTGATTAGCTACAACTCCAGATGCTGAGGGCCTTCTCCTTGCAGCTGGAGCAAATTAGGTGCTCATGGCTCTCCTATGAGCACTGAAAATGCCAGAGGAATTTTAGCCATCACAAAGTGACACTGAAGGCTTGCTAGTGCCATTCACCAAACCCCTTTCTCTCTTTCTCTCTAATGTTGTATGAGCATTAGCAAGTGGTCCTCCACACCTTAGCTCCAGGGGCAGAGCAACTGTACATATGGCTGTTGCCCTCCTATATTTAACAAAGCCGTGATTATATGCAGATATAGAAGGGGCTGATAAGCTGTTTGAGTGCTCAGGAGAGAAATGGCACCAAAATAGTTGTAGTGTTGTTCCTAATTGCAAGGGATGAGCAGGCTGGCTCATTAATCCTCCCTATCAGCAGCACATAGCCTGTCTGCACCAGAATAGCCCTGATCTCAGCAAACCTGCATCCAGCCCTGGCCTTCTGTTTTCGACGTATTTGGAAAAGAGCAGCTTCCAGCACAGCCCCAAAGGGACTTCCACTTGGCTGGGCTGTCCACAGCAGAGATGACCCAGGCTGTGAGGGGTTCTGCAGTGTTTCAGGAGGCTGCCAGGGTGCACACACGTCTGTGCAGCCCTGACCTTAGGCTGAGCTAGAGCGCTGCTTTGGCAGGTGCTGCAGTGCAGGCACTCAGAGAATCACGGAATTGTTACGGTTGGAAAAGTCCTCCAAGATTAAGTCTGACCATTAACTGCTGCTGGCGAGGGGTGAACCATTGCCCTGACATTTCCCATGGTGTGCAGGTCACTAAATA
Source organism: Buphagus erythrorhynchus (assembly GCA_013400855.1). Lineage (NCBI taxonomy): Eukaryota > Metazoa > Chordata > Aves > Passeriformes > Sturnidae > Buphagus > Buphagus erythrorhynchus. The sequence goes on from VZTT01008893.1 coordinate 10,005, forward strand.
TTGTGCAGGCAGGAGGTTTGCTTTGGGGACAGGCTAATAATGCCTGCTGAAAGATAGCATTATTNATCTTTGAAGGCTGCAGAGCTAGCAGCA
>VZTT01008896.1:0-23690 GCA_013400855.1 Buphagus erythrorhynchus
GCAAGGAAAGAAAAGGGAGAGGTTGGCAAGGCAATGAGAGTCTTAGCAAGAGAAGGAAATGAAAGGGCTGACCTGGACAAATGGGAAGGGATGTCAGGTGGCGGATGTGTGAGCAAGTCAATACAGGGCAGTGGAGGGAAGGAAGACTGAGGGAAGGCTACAGACTGGACAGCAAGGCAATGCAAGGTGTGAGGAGGCAAGGCAAAGTAAAGGAAGGGACAGGAAAGGCAAAAGGAAATGCAAAGGAGATGTAGGCCTAGCAAGGCAAGGCGCTGGAGGAAGCAGTAGGCAGGTCAAGGGTAGGGCATGGGCATGCAAGAGAATGCAAAGCATTGGAGGTTTAACAGGGCAAGGGAAGGAAATTTTTGGGATTGCCAAGGCAAGGCAAGGCAGGTGACAGTAGCATTCAAGGATTGCTGGTACACAAAACTGGCCAGGACAGACTGCTCTATCCAGCCTTGATCTCACATGGGCCATCTCTAATCTGCACCTAAAATGCTTGGGCTACATGCTTTCTTATGTATGCAAAAGAACTGTCATTCTGGTCCCAGAGCCCAAGGGCAAAATGTAAATTTTCTGTCCAAAACTCAAGACATGCAAGGTTAGATGCTAGAACAAAGCTGCCAGGACAGATGGGTGTGCTTGCATGTGACCTCCTCTGGGCTTCCTCTCACAGGATCCTGAAACACTGGAGGCATGTGAAGGCCGTGAGAGTCCTAGTAGGAGCAAGCAGGGAAAGACAAGTTGAAGAAATCCCACGAAAAGAGGGATGTTGAGTTCCAGGTGGAGGATGGATGAGCAAATCAATGCAAGGAACTGGGTTGGAAGGAAGGGCAAAGGAAGGACATGGATGGGCAGGAAAGTAAAGGAAAGGAATGGTCAGGAATGATAAGGAAGTGCAAATTTGGGTAGGAAAGGCAAGGCAACATAAGGGAGGGGTAGGTAACACAATAGGTATCTTAGAGGAAAAGTCTATGTATGGCAAGGCCAAGAGAAAAGCAGTAGAGAAGTCAAGGTGGGGAATGGGTGAGTGCAGCCGAGAAAGAAAGAAAGTGCATAGCTTCTCTCTCTCTCTCTGTGTGTGTATGTGTGTGTATGAAGTTTGAAGGATGTAAAGAGAAGAAAGCTGTCATTTGCAGAGTGAATGGACATAAACGGCAAGGTCTGAGCAACATTTTCCTCCTGGCACATGTATGCATGTGAGACGTAGCCAGAAACTTGTTGGTTTAGATTCAGACTGCAAGCGGGACACAGAATGTGATGGTGTGAGTAGCTGAGCAGGAAAGCCGGTAGCATTGGCATATTTCAACAGAAATGATTTGTCTGTGCGAGAAGGAGATGGATGTATGGGACTCTGGCAATATGACACTACACTCAGCAGAGAAGCAAAGTGCAGTGATTCAGTGTGTGCTCTGAAGAGGAAAGGCTGGAAGGAAAAGGCAATTGGGGCAGGTCAGTGAAAGCTTTCCGTCCTGGCACATTTAGCAGTTTGAAATGGAACCACTGTTAGGTTTTGCTAAGGACTCTGTGACACTGAGAAGATGTGCATTTCCATGTATCTGAGAAGGAAGGTGAGACTCACCCATATATCTGGCAGAGTTTGTAGGCTGCAAGGGGAAGGTGAAGGCCAGGCCTGGCTTTTGGCTGTGGGACCTGGCTCAAGGAAGCAGCTGTTGCATGTTTTAAGCTTTTTGCAATCTGCAAGAGTGAAAGACTACACTGGTACCTAATTAAACTAATGATTGTTGGTTATCTGGTTGAATCTATTACAAAAACTGGGACTGGGATTTTCTCCTCTTCATCCCAGTTTTTTCACCTTTTCATTGAGTTGTGAAATGCCTTGCCTTTAAAACTAGAAGTGCCTCGGTTCACCTGCTAAGAAACATGGAAAACAGCTAAAATCAATTTCAGAATTGTCCTGACCAGAGCTGGTGTTTCAGTACCTGAAATTACCGTTGCAAATATTTGCAAGAATCACCATTTTATTTGCAAACATGTGATAGCAGCTTAATAGCAGCTTAATCTTATTTTCATTGGAGTCACTGGAAATTTTGCTATTTACTGTATCAGGAAACAGATCAAACATAAGAAGCTTAATAATCCAAGCTCACTCACCATTGTGCAAATAGCGCTTGATTAATTCAAGGTACCATTGTAACATACAGAATGGCTCTGCACAGGAAAATGGAAGTCTTGTTCTTCACAAGGGCAGAAAACCTTTCTACCACAGATACTCTGGGAGTAATCCATCATGCCACAGTGTGCCACAGCTTGTCAAAGATCTACACGATGGGTCTCTGTGTCAATGGTACTCTCAGGGCTCAAGACTCCACATAACTTGCCTGTGGGCCACCTTGACACACATGTCAAGCCGACTGAAAATGCAGTTCTCCAGACAGCTCACTGAAATCAGTGATTCTCTCTAGCTCTGAGTTCACAGCATCACACAGGGCAATTCTGTCCACAGATAGATTTGACTTTAACAAGTACAGAACAAAGTCGCATTTTTATGGTCTTTGGGTCTACTAAGGTATTTCATGCAACATAGCAAGAATAAATTTGTTTAGACAATGATAGATAACAGAGGGGATAATGTACATTTGCTGCTATCTTCTGTCAAATAAATGCTAGCCAAATACCTCATCAAGTCTTACTATGAAGACAGACTTCCAGAATGTTAGAGAAATTTTGAACCTTTACAAGACCCTTGTACCTTATATCTTGGTCAATTTCTATCCAGATCCTTTCTTTCAGCAGAACTTTTTTGCACCATTAGCCCATGTTACTGAACTGAATCCAGTACAAAAGCAGTGAGTATAGGAACTGCACCCTTTTAATTTGAATGGTGATAAAATGTAAATCAAATAAAGGCATTTTATAGCAGCAGGAAGATATTATATGTAACTAGCAAATCATTAAAAGATGCGTATATACAGGGTTTTTAAAATATTACAAGAATTACAGACAAAAAACATAGTTTAGTAAACTGCAAATGTAACTCTAAATCACACAGTATCTTGAAAGGTGACATGAGCAAGAACAAGAGGAAATAGCAAAAAAAGAAAACCAAAGGAAGTCAGAAATAAGGCACATCTTATCATCATTTTCTGCTTACTACAGTATCTTAGAAGTACCTTACATTGTCTTAAAAGTCATATAAGTGGAAAGAACAATTGTGGAAACTGTGGAAAAATGTGCTATCTGAACATAATAATTGGGTGTGCTTTTCGTTTAAAATTCGTTTAAATTGTTTCAATTAAATCTGCATGCAATGCATAAAGTAAGTGTGTGTTTTTCATATTAAAAAAACAACTTAAATTATTTTCAAATTGAAGGAACTACTTTTTATTTGTTTTGAATTACTTGGCTTAATATGGTGTACTTTAAAATACTGCAGACATTTCTTTCATTATATAGGCGCCAATTACAAAGGAGGTAAGCATTTTGTGTGTTTCAAAAAGTAAAGTATTTTAGAGTGCTTTTCTTACTAGTTTAAAAGGTTAGAATATGTGTAAAATATGCTAACTGGGGATTTAAAATTACTGCATTTTAATTAACTTACTTTTTTCTGAATAGGCAAAATTATATGAGCTTTCAAACAGAAAAGGTATTCTATTCCACATGCCAATTCCCAAGTAGATTTATCTTAGTAGATCCTTAAGCACAACATGGAAGAGGGATACAACATAAAAAGGTGAAGCAATATTGGTTATGGCAGAAGGCTTAATCCGCTTCACACAAATAAGGGAGATAAATTACTATTTTTATGTAAACGTTGCTATTCAGAGCTTTCCTTGAAAAATTTAAATGACAGTCATGACAGTAAAACTCTGACCAAGCATGAGATAAAGACCTTGAGGAAAGGGTAGCTCAGGCATTACTTATATTTTATATAAAACATGTGACTTGGCCTGTGTTTATCACATCTACTCCATTAAAAAGCTTACTCTGTGTCAGATTCCTTTCCAGACATACCAACTCAGGCTGTGAAACTGCATTAAAATGTTGATTTAAAGAATGATGTATTTGAAGAATGGAATAATAGTTAATTTTCTTTTCCTTTCAATTGCTTTGTTTGCCCTTTCTAATTTTTAAAGTCCTTTCTATTATTAACATGGTAGCACTGCAGCAAATGTTCAGTTCTAAGCTGTCCATATTGCCAGCTTCTTGACTACTTTCAGAAAACTTCCCACCAGTTTCATATAGAAATCACAAACAGTAGAGATGGCTAAGACTGCAAAATTATTCTCATCGAAGTCACTCTCCTTCTAGAACAGGGCCATGTCTTTGACTCACTCCTAACTAGACAACTTTCATATATCTTGGAGGAGTCCCACATTTGGGAGGTAAGCAATGACAGATGTCTTGGTTTGAAAGACAGGTATCTGCTAAAAGGGACAAGAGCCTTTTTTTTTAAAGAAGATTATAAACCCCCCCCTTTTCCCTTCTTCCCTTCACTTTACTATGATTTTTGGAATTAAAGAGCTCTCAGGCAGAGATATGGGGGTAGGAATAACAGTTCTTTACTGATATATACAAGAGAAAAACAAAAACACAATAACTGCAAGATCAACAGCAACAGAGCAGAAAAACCCAGTAAACAGTTCTGGTTGTGAACCCCTTCCTCTTGTGCGATTTACCCCTCCGATGTTCCAGCGAGCAGGGAGCGAGTGGTGATCCCACGTGGCTGGAGGGGCGCTGCGGGGAATGGCGTCTGTGTCCCAAAATGGGAAAGGGCAGAGGGGAGAAGCCGCTCACGGGTCCCGGGGCAGGGTCGGTCCTGATGCTCCAAAAGGATGTGCTGAAGTGGGTAGGAGATGCAGGAGAGCGTCTGACCAGGGAAACCTCGGGGATCCCACAGCCAGGGAAGGCAGCTCCCACCTCGGCGTGGCAGAGCGGAGTCTCCCCACGGCCGTCCAGCTCCAAGGCAAGATGAGTGAGCGGTGCACGAGCGAGTGAGCGGCAGAGCACCAGCCCCTCACCTCAGCTCTTTTTTTCCGGTGTTCCCCTCTCCTCCCCCCTTCGAGAGAAAACTGTTAACTGAGCTTATGGGTGTAGACCCAAATACTTAGCATAACAATGGGAAAAATTCCACAGAAATAAAAAGGGAAAATTCAACCCCCAAGAGATGTAAATGACAAAAAGTACATTAAAATTCTCTTTGGACTCCAGCATACAGCAATGAAGGAGTTTGACTTCACCTTCTTGGGAAGTTTTAAAATGCACACTAACCTTAGGACTTGAGCTAAGCAATCCTAACCTTTGTTGTGTTGTGTATGTCTGCATAGACAGTCTGAGTCTCCATCACTGTGGAAGGAATGTCATTTAACCCAGCTTATCATCACTGGATGATAAACTGCAGTTACTGCACAGAATCAGCAACACGTTGTACAGGGTGGGCTTTTACTAATAAACCCTGAGTAATGTTTCAGAGACGTATTTTGTGAGGGGAAAGAACCCCCAATTCTTAAATATTTAAAATAATGGTTTCATTTTAAAGTAAGAGAAGTATCTAAAACCTTTTATTTCTAGATGTATTACCAGCACAAACTGTACCAGATTAATGACACTTTCGGTTATGACAGCAGAACTCTACTGTGGATGCTCTTGCTCTGCAATATTCCTGGAGAAATTAAGCCTTTACTAGAAATAAATAAAAATTAGCTAAAATATTGGACTTGATTTGAAAGACTATGTACTATAGGCCAAACAGTTTTAAAATAGTAGTTAGTGGACTAAAGGTTAAGTCAATAGAACATAACATAAGTCAAAGATGATTTCTGCCCTAAAGTTCTCACAACAGACTTCAGAAACCTCTATTTTTGTGGGTTTGTTCTATCCCTTTAGATGTACCTTAGACTTATCCCTGCAGTATGAGAATGTTTATGACAAGATTGAATGGCCTCATACAACTTTTGGCAAGAAAGAGAAGCCAGAAAAGAGAGGCAAAATTGCTAATTGCAGATGGAAAGAGGGAGGCAGATAAAACAAAAAAAGAAAAATAATCATTAAGACTCCCCCTATTTCCTGTGAAAATAGAGGCACATACAAGAAAGAACAATTGCAAAATCATCACTAGAAAAGTGCAATTTATCTGGCTCAAGTATTTTGTGGTACATTCCTTGCTGTTTTCTCATGCCAAACAGCTTAACCATTGAAGGTGTCCCTTTTCTCTTTCTGTACTATAGCTAGAAAGATCCCTGTGTCATTGCTGACAAGCTGCAATTCTCAGAGGTGCCCAGCTGAAAGTCCTATATCAACTGATTTGTTGTCTCAATTTAATATGGCATGACCTCAACCACTTTCAGTTTCAGCACCTCAGGTTGCACAGCCCTAATATTCTTTGCCCCTTGAATGGTTATGCTCCTTAGCAACTGGCATTAGTAAGCACCTAAAACTATGCAGAATTTGCACTATTAGATGATACCAAATGAGTCACACAGGCAAATTAACTAGGGTACGCAAAGCAGACGGGGGAATGAGAGCACAAGAAGAGAGTACATAAGAAGAGAATATCTGCTTTTCTCAATTCTTAAGCAGCAGTGAAACCAGAAACACCTTAGAAATCAAAATTAACACAAATCCTCCTAGGGGTAATTCTTGAAAAAGACAAAGACTTCCTTTTGTGTTCAAAGGCCTGGAATAATTAGCTTTGGAAAATCAACTCATTTATAAATGTAACTGCAGGAGGGAACCACCATTATTATAGTTAATTGTATAACCTTTAGTGGGATCCATCCTTGTGATGCACGTTTCAGTCTCATTTTATAAGAAAAGAGGCATTGATGAGTAACTTCAGTGAAAAACATCCTAAATGTCCTCTGAATAGAATTAGGATCCAAAAGAACAAGTATTTCAGGAAGGCCTGAGATACCGTCTGTGATGAGATCCCTTCTAAAAGGTTCACTTAAGGTACCAAATGCTCCATCCAAATACTGGCAGATTAGTCAGAGGAAAAAATCAATCTTTTTAATTGGTCCTTTGGGAAGGCAGGGCTTGCAGGGAATTTGGTACTTTCTGGTATTTTGCCTACGTTCCAAGAAAGAGTATTAAATACTGAAATGACCTATGGAAAATGCAGTCATTGTGAATGTGAAAGTCCAGTGCATGGCAGTGTCAGAAAGGAACCCATCAACACCCTTTAAATCCCAACACACAAGCTGTGAATTGGCAGTGTATGCCAGTTTTTACCAAATCCCAGCAAAATGCAGATAACAAAGAGAGGCCGTTAGGTCAGTTATAAGCAGTATGAAAAAGGAAAGCATCAACCTAAGAGCATCAACCCTGTTAAGTGGTATAAGAAATGTCAGTATTCTTATTGACATTAGCAGAAATTTGCAATGAGTCTATGAAAAATAAAAACAGGGGAAAGAAAAGGGGAGTGATGACTACTCTGGGATAGTGCTTCCTAACAGGAATTTTCAAAATATAGAGGTGGTATCATCCTTTAATCCAAAGGAAGATATTAAGATGACAGTAAAGGAAACAGAAAATGTGAGAAAGACTCTGGGCAGAATACTTAGAGATAGAAATTCCACTGATACACTGAGAAAACTGACACCAATGCAGCAACATTGCACATTGTTACTACTTGATTTATCTTCACTGATGTGCAGATTATGACCTTAGCAAGACTATTATCAGACCTGAAATCACTTGGCCAAATGCTTGAAGGCAGGAGCCTACAGCAAGGGATTCCCTCTACCTAACGTGAAATAAAGTCCAACCTCTACTGAATTAATTCATCCCAGTTTAATCCCTGTGTTGAGAAGGTTTCTGCCTTCTGGAACCACCCGATGCATTAGAAATTGGATTTTTTATGAATTAGAAAAATATGTCTCATATTCCCATAGGCACAAATGCATGAGTGCATACACTATATCTTAATTATCTGGTCTTCTGGGGCTGTTAGACTGTTTTAAGGAGGTTTGAACCAGGGATCAATTCCCAGGCTTTGGGTCTTCACTTAACTATATGTGGGACTCCATGTAGATTTATTATCCTAAAAATAGAGTACTATAGCCTAGTCAGATATTATCTAGAGCTTATTTGGCTGCTGCACTGCAAATTAAATTAAGGGTGTTAAAAAGGAATTAAAATAAAACATGTTTTTGGAAAAGAAGAATATCTATTTTAGTTTTTAAGTGTCCTCAAAGATGTTGGCAGGAGTAATTTTTCCCTTGTACACGTATTGGTTCACATATGCCATTATAACATATGCTCCTTTTAAGCATATGGTTCACATAGGCTCTTTTCAAGCTGAATGTTATATTGGAATATAGCAAAAGTCAAATTTAAGATAGTAAACTGGAAGAAACCCTATTTTGTAGAGCATAAAATGCACCTCTGGAATTTTCAGTTCTTCTTTTCTGCAGTGTTACAAACACCTTTATAGAAGGTATCATGGCTAATGAGCTTAAAAAACAACCCTAAGAGAAAAGAGAAGAGAAGAGAAGAGAAGAGAAGAGAAGAGAAGAGAAGAGAAGAGAAGAAAAAAGAAAAGAAAAGAAAAGAAAAGAAAAGAAAAGAAAAGAAAAGAAAAGAAAAGAAAAGAAAAGAAAAGAAAAGAAAAGAAAAGAAAAGAAAAGAAAAGAAAAGAAAAGAAAAGACCCTGTGCCTGTGATATGTTCATTTCATGTTTGTGGTTAATATTTCTCAGGCTGCTTCAAGGTGAGGGTAATTTGAGTCATCACATCGCCTCTTGCCAGACTCTGTTGGTGTTTCTAAATTACTCTGATAAAAGATTGTGAAAAATGAACCTGTGGTAAATTGCATCATCGTTGTTATATGTTTTCAGATGAGGACACAGCACAGAACCCGTGTGTTCAGGTCATGCTCAGCACCCCCCACAGCGGGTGCAATCCCATGTGTTCTGCTGTGATTTACCCAAATGTCCCTGCATTTCCAGCTGTGCTGTTTTCCTTCTTTGCACTAGAAATCTTGCATCAGCTCATGGTTATGGAGAACCTGATTTCTCTTTGATGGAAGGTAAAAAGCTTCTCTGGGTGGAAGCCCCTAGCCACTGACAACAGGATCCTCAGCAAATCCCAGTGTTCCAGTAGTGTGAGGCATTGAATGGGAGACTTTGAAGTGTTATAGGCCTGGCTGGATGGGGCTCTGAATCAGCCTGGTCTAGTGGAAGGTGTCCCTGCCCATGGTGGGGTTTGGAATGAGATGGTCTTTAAGGTCTCTTCCAGCCCAAACCATTCTGTGGTCCTATGAAGCAGCTGATAGGTGAAAATGTGAGTGAAAAACTGGTACTGAGGAAACACTTGCAATAAAACAGCCTCTCCAAACATGTCTTTAAGCAAAGTACATCACTACAAGTTACTATAGGAAGAAGTGGGGAGTCCCTGCTTGGCAGAGTTGTTAGAAATTAAACCAAGCCCAGTCTCTGTGGGTGTAGCTGGGTTTGCTGGCTGTTATGGTTCTGGGGTATATTTAAGTGGTTTGTTTATTTATATGTAAGTATAAGAAAGCAGAAACATAAACCCTCCTGTGTATTTGGCTATTCTAACATAAATCCACACAACCACATATTTTGAGGGAGGTAATGCAGATGCAAAACTGTATCAAGCATGAGTATCCCTGCTGGCAGCCTGCTGTTTTTGTATGAGAGGGAAAATTCTCTCTTAAATAAGAAGTGCCTCATAAATCAGTCCCCACATGATGATGTTTCCATCAGCCCCATACCCTGGGCAATCTGGGGTCTGGCTCCAACCTCTCACCTTCCCACCCATTATAAAGCATGGAAGGAGGTGCTTGGATGTGAAACCAGATAAGAAATATCTCAGTCACTTCTCTTTTCCCATCAGTAGATACTGCTTCAGTTCCTGTTTCCTAATACTGCCTCTTTCACCATCTCCAAGCCCTCTCCCCAGCTGCTTGTCAAGGATTCCTGAGCCTTGGACAAAGCCATAATTGAGCTATTTTAAATGAATCTTTGAGGTTCCTATTGCATTTTGTCTTCAAAAGGGTGCTTATTATCCTTTCTACATAATTTTTCCCTCTTTTATGACTACAAGCAATACAAGCTAGAGTAAGACGTTTATACCATGCTGTCTGCAGAGCTCTGGCTACAGGTCTTAATGGGCTTATTTTCAGAGCTGTAAGGAAAAGGAAATAGGAAGTAAAGCCACTGTAATGCATTTTTGCATGCTCCAGTGTGGTGTTGTTTACTTTGTGAAAGTTTTTTTATTTCCATTTCCATTTGAGTGTTGTAACCAGCAGCTGCAGCTCTTCAGCTGAGCTCAGCACTGGGGTTTTCCATGGTGCAAGTGACCCAGGGGCACTTCTCAGCGGCTGCATCCTGCCATCAGCTAGGGCTTTGCAGTGATGTTATTTAGCTCAGGGGGCAGGGAAAGGAGCCAATAGATCAATTTATCTAGAAGCAGGGCTCCCAAGGGCAGCAGAGCCCTCCCAGGCTGGGAGCTGGCAGCACATGAGCTCCTCTCTGCAAAGGTACTGTGATATAATTTGAATTTTTTTTTGCTTGTTACCCAAGGGAGAGATATCAGAAGTGCAGTCCTGACAGTGGGGATGCACTGGTTTGCAGATATCGTGGAGAGAAGACCCCAAACTAATTTACTGGAACGCTGGAGAAGAATTAAGGGGAGGTAAACCCAGACCTTGTAGCTTTAATAACTCTTGATCAGACCATTCCATCTAACAGTTTGTATCTTGTTTGAACTGCAAGTGGTTTAAAGGTGCTGCAGTCATTCTTGGGTTTAGTTCTGTTTTACACTCTAAAGATCAGTAAAACAATGGTTTGCATGCAGTGGGTGCTGTGGGCTGTCATGAGTTGGCATGAATCAACCTAATTTAGGAGCAGTACTGAGTGCTCTGAAAAGTAGAAGAAAACAAGGAAAACATTCTGGTGGAGCTGCCTGCACAGATGTGTCTTTGGCACAGTAAGTGTTGCATTTTCAAAATGAAACTTTTTGTTTTGGTTAGGTTTTTTTTTGGTTTTTGTTCATTCATAGTGGAAGTCAAATTCTACTGATTCTCAACTTTCCTTTCCTATTTTTTTGTTTCTTCCATATTTCTGGCTTTCCCTGTCTTTCACTGCACATGTTCTTTTTTTTTTTCTGTGCTTATTTTTCCTGAACCTCTGTTCCAATGGAGCATGAGGGCAGGCAATGTCTGCCACGTGTGAATGGGAATATCATGCAAAAAAAAAAGGGAACTTCCAAGGAACCAACTTCCTCTTTCTAACTCATCTGTGCCAATTACCCTCCATTCCTATATTCTTCAGTAGGAAATGAAGAATTGTCTACTGTGGCTTATTCTAGCACTAATGCACATTAAAATTGCCTTCACAGAACTTTTTCACATTTTATAGAGGGTAAGGGGCCTCTTGGGCTTTAGTTCTTGCATCTAGATTGTTTGAGAAATAAATTCCTGAGAAATTGAAAGCATTTGTGATCCCAGCTGTGAGAGCTGGGCTCTTAGGGCTCTGTAGGAGTGATGGCTGTGCTCTCCTCATTGTCCCTCTGGAGCCAGTAACAGGGCAGCAGATGGACCTCTACATCTTCCAGCAGTAGTCTCAGTCTGTGAAGGTAATTTACGCCTTTTGGTTCAGTCAGAGCTTTTGGTCCAGTATTTCTTGGTTTGGGGGAGGAGGGTGTTTTTTTTTTGTTATTGATGCTTCATCTTTCCTTGGATAATAATTTTAGAATCCTTGGGGGGTTTTTTGAGTGTGATGAAGCAGATATTAAGCCAGCATTTTAGTCTACAGAATGCCATAACTGGTGTGGAAGGCTTTGGTAGAAATGCCATGTATATTCTGTTGGGATTCACCTCTGCTTTTGGAGCTGATATGGATAGGTTCACCTGGGAGCTTTATGCTGTTGAACGTGTGCAGCATAGAAACATGCAACAAGTGAGGGAACAGACATTATTAGCAGTATTCCTGTGTCTGGCAGGAGTGGAAGAACAGGAGTTTTACCATAAACCTTAACTGAAACATCACCAAAACCAAACAGGAAAACAGCTCCTCTGTAAGTATGGTCTGAAGCTGGCTGCTGATTAAAGAAAGATGATAAAGAGGTGGTAAATCAGTGCACTAAGAAGGAGGGGAAAAGCAGAGAGCTTTTGGTGGACTGTACCACTTGCAAAGATCTGGTTTCTGTATAAAGAACATGGCAGAATTTGTCTTGTAAGATAATTTGTATGGGAAGGGACCTCGGGAGGGCTGTGCTCCAGGATCCTGCTTGTGGTCAGCCACTAATTCAGACCAAGTTGCCCTAAGCTCTTTCCAATCTGGGAAGCCTCTCGTGAGCTGTCCCACTGTTTGGCTGACCTTGCAGGAAGGAACATCCTCTAATATCCTGGCTAAAACTGTTATTTCAGCTTTTGCCCCTTGTCTCCCTTCTCTGTTTTGCTCCTACCTTGTACCCTGGGCAGAGCCTGGGTCTGCTCTCTCAACAAGCCCCTGGCAGGAGAATGTTATGAGCCCCCAAAGCCTCTCCTTCTCCAGCAGAACAATGCTCTCAGACAGGGCTGAGTTGAACTGGTGCCCTGGTTGTGCTGGTGGCTTCAGGCTTCTGGGGCTTATTTCTCTATTTTATTAGTGTCTTTCTTGTATTGGAAGGACACAAGACTGGGAACAGCATTCTAGGTGTGGTCTGCTGTGTTCTAGGTGGAGGGGAGAATCCGTTCCTTCCATCTTCTGGGTGTGCTTCTCTTGGTGTATATCCATGTGGAGGCCTAAAGAGAAAAGACTGTGTGAACTAGAAACCAAAGCAGGAGCTGACTTGGTGGCCCCAGACCACACTGGCTGCTGGCACTTTTGGGTATGGAATTGGTGGGATAGTCAATGAGTGCCTGGAGGGACAATAACAAAAAATAAATGCTTCTGCAGAGATCAGCCTGCCATGAGCTCATGGGTTACAGCTGAATCATTTCCCATTGGTGAGATGGGGAGTGGAAGGAATGGATAAATGTATGGATAAATGGGAAAAAGGAAGCATGTTCCTGGTTCTTCAGACATGGCCTTACCTGATGTCCACAGATACTTCTGGCAGTGCTGCTGCAGAAGCAGAATGAGGCTGCACACTATAGAAACTCTTGGCTAAAAAGTCATTTAGGCTAAATCTACACTGGCTAGCCAAACATTTTTGCTGCTTCTTCCCCAAGCAAGACAGCAAGTTTTCAATTACAGAATCACAAACAGACACACAGGACACACCCTGATTTATGCATTAAATACCAGGAAAGGCTGAAGTTCTGTTTGTCACTTAGCAGATGATGACGGTTGTTCCAGCATGTGAAATATTTCATGCCTGACACCTCAGTTCAGGAAATGGTGGTTTGCTCAGCAGAGGTGCAAGAGGCTGCAAGTTGTTATCAAGTGTAGCATGCGCCATTCTCATAGTTTTTCTCAATTTTTTGAGTTTATTTTCCAGAGCAGAAAGCTGTGCTGGGCTCTCTGCTGGAGTACCCCAGCAGGCATTTGGGAGCTTGGGATGCCTGCAGCAGGGGATGTGTCCTGAGTGCCAGATTCTTGAGTTTTTTATTGAGTTTTGACACTATAGCAAGTTCATTTTCCTGCAGAGCTGGGCTCACATCCTGCAGATCTCGGTGGCTGAGGTTCCTATTCCCCAAAGGCAAGGTGCATGAGGTTTCCTGAACTGCAGCAAGTTCACTGTGAAACTCCGCCACAAAGGTGGCGCAGTTGCCCCTGGATTGTTGTTCTGTGAAGGGGTTGAAGATGAGCCCTTGCAGGCCCTTTCCTAGCGGTAGGAACAGATCTGTGTCGAGTGGGTGCTGTGTCCATTGGGTGTGTGAGAGGGCACTAGTGGGTTTCCTGCACTACCTCTCCACTTTGAGGACAGCGCTGTGGTAAGGGCAATGCCTGGATCCTCTCACTCACATCTCACCAGGTCTTGTTCTGAAAGCAAAAAGAAACAAACTGGAGGACCAGCTTCCTCTTATCTTTACAAAGGCCATATGAATAGGTCATGGTGATGATGGGGTGGCTCCTTCCAGCTGAGGCTGTGGGAGATGGGAGTGCAGCCCCTGCCACTCATCACCCTGGTGGCTTCCAACGCTTCTGCAGATACCTTCTAATTTCTAAAACACCTCTGCTCCAACATGAGTCCTTAGCCTTCAAACATGGCTTAGGGAGCAAGTTGCTCCTCTTCAAAAGAATCTTCCCCAAGGCAATCAGCTGTTTCCCCTGAAATGCAGAAATTTTGTCTACTTGGATCTTTAAGGTTCCATGGAATGTGTTGATGTAGCACAGCATTGGTGCTCCACCCTTGGCACTGGGAATGGTCAAATATCAGCCATGTGCAGCTCCCCTGACCCCAGCAGGGTCTTGCCTCCATGCCACTGTGGGGGTCTGAAGCTACAGAATCCCAGAATCATTTAGGCTGGAAAACCCTCTGAGATCATCAAGTCCAACCATTCCCCCAGCACTGCCAGGCCCATCACTAAACCATGTCCCCAAGTGCCACATATACACGTCTTTTAAATCCCTCCAGAGATGATGACTCCACTACTGCCCTGGGCAGCCCATTACAGGACTTGGCAACTTTTTCCATGAAGAAATTGTTCCTAATAGCTAATCTAAAACTCCTCTGACACAACTTGAGGCTGACAACTTCCTGTTGTCCTATCACTTATTACCCGAGAGAAGAGGCTGATCCCCACCTGACTCCACCCTCCTGTCAGAGAGTTGTAGAGAGCAATGAAGTTCTGTCCTGAGCCTCTTTTTCTCCAGAACATTTTAGTCCCTGCAAAAGCTGTCAGAGCAGAGTCATTCATGATCCTGGAGACACTGCCCTTGGCAGGACACCCACTCAGCCTGGCTCTACTCCTTGGTGGTGGAAGGATATGTCACCCTGCTGTGAAACCCAGAAAAATGTTATTTCGAGGCTTCCTCATACCTGTGAGCAGGTCAAGGGCTGTTCCCACTCTTTAACCCTTGGATGCTCCTGCTACCTAAAGGTGTGTGTGTTGTAATCAAATACCTTGGTGAGCTGCTTCTCTCAGGATGTTGATTAGGTAGAATATTTGTTACCTGTTTAATGTGAGTAAAATACTAGAGGGAAGTGAGCTGAGCTCTTCATTAGGGACGGGACTGAGGGGTTCAGCCTGTGTTTCCAGCAAAGCTCCTCATGTTTCTCTGTGGGAAGCCTGACTGGGGGCTTACAGAAGCATGGGGTGAAAAAGGCTACGCAGAAGAAATCCCAGTAATGCTCCTCCAAAGATGATGGTGAAGGATTGCCCTGGGTAGAAATGGCAGCTGTTGGATATAACACAGAATTATTATTTCTGTGTGAAATGTAGATGTCTAACATGGTTCACTTGCTGATTTTAAATATCACCACTAGTAACCTATGCCATTTCCCTCAAGAATTGTTAAAAATATTCTAAGAACTAGCCACAAGGCTGGAACAGGCCAGCATAGTCCCCACTTTGTTCCCTGCTCTGTCTGCTTTCTGAAGCAATAAAACTGGTGAAAACAAAGCTGTACCTGTCTGGACTTGTCTTCCCAGTTAGTTTCTGCTGCCTGAAGACTGCTGGTGAAATCTTTGTAGTACAAAGCTGATGAAAGAACAAACTCAGTGAAATATATTCTTGCAATGGGAGATATTGGAACTGGGCAGATTTAATGGATATGCTGTGGTTCACCTGGCTCTTGTTATTTAATAGCCCTGCTCACAAATAGCTGATATGTGTAATGCTTGTGCTCAATTCAATTTGAATTAGGGCCAGTATTCTTATGCTGTTTTCTGTCCTTCATTCTCTGTGTTATCAATGCCAAACCACCCATGCTTTGAAAGGAGCAAAACCTCCAGCTATTTTCTGTTTGCCCAGAGTTCCTCGGACCCTTCCCCTTCCTCCTCCCTTTGAGAACCTGTCTTTTACCACTCCCTTGTTTTTGTGTTTTCAACCATTGATCCATACAAATAGAGCAAACATTCCCTCTGTCTGTGGCTGGGAGGCAGCTGTTTCTGCTCAGGCTGTCATGTAATGCTATTGAAGCTGAATTCCCCTGGAAGGTCCCCACAAGATGCTGGACACATCTTGGCTTGCCCCAGCTTTGATGCTGTGACCACGTGCCTACAGCATGTTGTGTGATGGGGAACAAGCACAGTAGGCAGAAGTCCTTGTTGAAGTGTGACACTATTACTGCAAAATAGGTGATGAGCTCATCTGTGACAGCTGAGAACCCACCCTCTCATCACAGCTCAGGATGCTCATGTGGTAACATGTTTTGCTGCTGTTTTGGCCCAGGAGCTGGATGCCCTGGCAACCTGGTGGGCCATCAACTCAACCTTTCCTCCCTACTGGTTTGTGGCAGCTGGTAGACACTAGCGAGCTGTGAGATGCCAGTCTATGCTGTGTGGGCTGCATGACAGCATCTCACCCCTCATCCCTGATCCATCTGGCTGGGTGCTGACTGCCAGTGTCTTCAAAGGCTTCGTGGTGAGGTTTCTGTATAAATCATGAGCAAAATGAAGGGAGTAGATAATTCTGAAGTTAAAAAGGCCGAGGAAAGCTGCACTGTTTGTGTCAGCTGTCAAAAAGCAGGGAGAGAGGCTGGATTTGCTGCCCTGTTTTCCCTGCAGATCAGATTACTTACTCCTGGATATCTCCTGCTGTTTCCCAGTGCTTGTTTCATCCATCTGTGTTTCTTGACTTAGATTTCCAGCCTCATACACGAGAATGGATGGCAACTGCTTTGGTGTTAATGCAGAGACAGACCCTGATAACTTCTGACACAGAGGTTTTGATTGGATGGGTCATCTGATCTGCTTCTTGCCTAGTCCCTGGCCCTCCTCATCTCTGAGCCCTGTGGCTACAGATCCTCCTGCTACCCCATCTTTCTGTCACGCTGCCTGTGATCCGGCACTGCCCTTCCACCATAGTCAGCAAGGCAATCAGTGGGTTGAGAATGTTCATACCTGGCAACTCTGAATCCTTCATACTGTTTGTGACATCCATTTCTGCTCATAACCAGTTGGTGACCAAATCCAGCAGGATGAGCAGATTTTCTAGGTTTTAGGCAATTTATGACTTCTGATGTCTTGGGTTGATGTCCCTTTGAGAGCTCAGCTAATGGCAGTGCTCAGCTAATGGCAGTGCATGCCATGCTCTTGTTGGAACTTTGGAAGGGGCCATGGGAAGTTTTCCCATCCCTTCCCAGCTCCTCCCTTCTCTGGGGAAGCTGTGCTAGGACAGAGTGCATGGCAGGGAACCATGCTCGCTGAATTCACACCCTGACCTTATCAGGACAAATGAGACCAAAGGTTAGTGGGGAATGACATAGTGCAAGTAACTGGAACTACCTGTACCATGCTGCTGCACCAATGAGCTTTTATTGTTGCTTTTATTACTGCCTTGGGGTTTTTTTGCACACAAAAGGGCTGGAGAGGAACAGGAATGAGTTAACAGGGAGAGAAATATTGAAGGGGATAGAAAAATGTGGGAGAAAAAGCAACTCTGAAGTGCAGCACTGTGGTGGGAGAGGGTATGGGCAGTGGACTGAAGCAATCAGTGAAAAGGAAAACACAACTTAGATATAATTCCTTCATCAAAATGTGACTTTCCTCCCTATCTCCCTTTCTAGGGGAGATGTTTCCCCATGTAAGCTCTAACACTAACTTTTCTACATATAACACTTCTTTCCTTGGCCTTCCCAAGTCTCTGAGAAAGGCTTTTGTTCTGAGAAAGTTTCTGTCTCCCTTGTGTTGTGTTTTTACAAATACGGGGGGAAATTATGGCCTTGTGGAACTGGAGAGGAGGAATGATCCTTGACCGCAGAGAAGTGTTTTTAGTCCAAGACACTTGGTTGCTTTCTAAGCAATGGTTTGCCTTTGCACCACAAATGAATATCCCACTGTTTTTTGCAGTTATAAAATCAGACCTGTGGCCCGAAGCACTGCTATCTGTTCCAGGTATGATATTGTAAATTGTGTGACTGCCTAGAAATGTGTGTGATTATCAGGATTCAATTACCACAAGAAATAAAGGTGAAAGGATAACTGCAGGCTCTGCTGTCTGGCAGGCAAAGCTTACACGAGGTGCCACTGCTCTGGGCAGCCAAGAGCCAGAGGCTTCTCCAGACACTGTTGAGCCACTCACTAAGAATCCATTTGGACAAAGACTGGGGGAAAAGCAACAACTCCTTGTTTACAGGTCCCAGGTTTTCCCTGGGAAAAGCTTTTTTTACCATATGTGTGAGATCCCGTCTCTGCAGCACTGAAAACCTCTGCTGGCCTGAGCCAGCAGCTTCTTCCACCTTAATGCAGAATGCTGCAGGGCAAAATTTGTGCTTGAGATGCTGCAGAGCTTTCCTACATACAGGACTGTTTCTGAGACTGTCATGTTATTGTCAGGAAGTTTTGTCCTGTTGATGATCTAAGGCTCTAAAGCAAAATAAAGGGATTTTTTTGGTTTGTTTTTGAATGGTTTCAAGGCTTACAAGTGACCTGCAGCCAGTGATTGTGTAAGAAAGGACAAGGTGATAGAAAGCCTCTGCTGGAGTAGCCTTCCAAGCCTGCAGCAGTAGCTCCATTGATTTCCTAAATGACCAGTGATTACACAACGACTCCTTTTTGTTTTCCACCTCAGAGAAGTTATTCTTATTTTTACAACAGCTGCACTGCCTTTAGATCTTTCTCTCTGTCATGCAAGGTTCATAGCACAAGAGCTGCTTGCCCTTTGAGCCCTGCCTATAGGAACTCTCCTTTATTGCTTTGGCTGGGTTTGAAAGGGCTGAGCAGCTCTCCCCAAGGACCTGCTCTCCTGCGATGTGAGTATTTCCCAGTTGAATTTAGCTGTATTCATGACAGGTGAAAACAACACTTATTCCAACAGACATTTACAGGGTTTATGAAGAGCTTGATTAGGATAGGCAAGTTCAGAAAAATCCAGTGTCAAGGTTTAAAACCGTTTCTATCACACAGCCTGTGCTGGAAGTTTATCCTAAAGAACTGATGATGCTCCTCTGTGTACAAGTAGCATAAAGTCTCTTTAGTCTGTTGCTTCTGCAAGTCTCACCTGCGCTGGAGGTGATGGAGGAGCCAGTCAGGCATCAGCTCAGCGTCTAAGTCACCCCACTCCTAAACTGGAGAGCACCACTCTGTTTTTCTTCCCCTCCCAAAGAGTTCAAAACAACAGAACTGACAATATATACCTGGAGTGGAATTTATCCATCCAGATGCTTCAATAGCTGAATAAGTACCAAATTCTGTCACAGGACTTCACCACTTTTCACTGGTAAAATACCCACCATGCAGTCAGACATGCAGGTACCTTGGCAGGTAACAAGGGAAAGCATTTCCAATATCCTGATGAAATTGTCTTGGAGCATATCTCTGGTCCCTGAGTGTGAGGCACTTGCTGCTGCTTTCTTCTATTCCCAAATCTTGGTCTAACCTTTTTTTCTGTGAACATTTCAATGCTAGGGGTTCTTTGCATGTGAGCATATCTGTGAAAAGCATGCCCCTTTTAATGAATGAATGGGTGAATTAATCTCTACCTTATTTTTAGCAATTTTTGCATCACAGAAAGTTTCCCATCTCTCTCCTGGTCCCTCCCCTCATGTGTGGTAAATTTGCAAGGGCTCTTAAAACTGATTTCCTCCATGTGTTGGTGATGCTGAGCTGGTGTCCTGTCCCATGGCTAGAGGTAGCTCTATGCCCTGCAGCCCCACATTCTTTCCCTGGTAGAAGCTGCTGCTGCAGCTGACCAGGATACAAATCTGATCATGGAATCATAGAATCATCAAATGATTTGAGCTGGAAGGGACCTTAAAGCTCGTTTTTCTCCAATCTGCTGTGGACATGGACACCTTCCACTAGACCAGGTTGCTCCAAGCCCCTCTCAATCTGGCCTTGAACACTTCCAGGGATGGGGCAGTCACAGCTTCTCTGGACAGCCTGTGCCAGGGCCTCATGACCCTCCAGAGTCAAGAATTTCTTCCCAATATCTATTTAGTCCAACCCTACCCTGTGTCAGTTTGTAGTAATACCCCCTTGTCCTGTCAATGTTAAAAAGTTAAAGAGTTAAAAGTTGCTCTCTGTCTCTTCTATAAGCTCACTTTAAGTATTTGAAGACTGAGGATCTGGTGGGTGATTTCTTTTCTTGTGCACTTAACGTTCCCACTCTAGATCTGCAGAATTTTAGGTGTGTGTGATATAAGGCAGCCCAGGTACTCAGGGATTCCCAGCTGGAGGGAATTTCCAACATGTGGACCTTCAGGCCAGATACCCTGCCAGCGAGGGGAACAGCACAGTCCCCACACTTCCAGCTTCCACCCCTGCAGGGCCAGGATGAAGTCATCAGAAGCTGCTCTCTGCCCAAGGTGCTTCCTGGGCTTGCCTGCCTCAGGCTGTGGCAGAGCGCTGGTTATTGATTAACAGGACAAAGGGACGCCGCCCAGCCGCTCCCTCCCAAGGCTGCCTCTCCACTTTACTGTGCTGGATGTGAGATCCATGACCTGGTAGTCAATTTTCCCTCTTCTCTCAGTAAGCCTCTCATCTCTCCCTGCCCTGCAGGTCAGGCTGTAGCAAAGCCTGTGCCCAAGGCAGTAGGAAACGTCCTCTTTGTTCCAGCCCTTTGGGCTGGGTCTTCCTCTTCTGCAGCCCAATATTCTCCTTGGCTCTGGCCCAGAAAATGAAGTTATTCACCAAAGGCCAGCACAGCACAGGGGTTTTCCAGACAGTGTCAGTGGCTGTGGCTCTCACACACTGCCTCAGCCTCACTTGTATCCAGCCACACATGATGCAATAACACTGGACCTTTACAGCATGAAGTATAGCAAATGAATCAAACATGCAGGGGAAAACCAGCTTGCTTTTCCCTTGCCTTATAAATTGTGCCCGTGCTTTCTTTTTAGGCAAACCTGAGGTACTTAAAGAGGGCTTCACTGCTCATCTAATCCCAGAAGCCAATGCTATTGCTGATAGGAACAACCATAGCAGGACTTGCTGTACAGGATTTTTTAGTGTAGCCTGTAACCTGGCTTTGAGTCAGGTCTGTATTGCAGATGATGACAAATACAAACCAACTACCCCACAATGCACAGCACCAGGGCTTCCCTTGCCTTACATGTAGGATTCCACCCATCAGCTGCACTTGGAAGAGGCTGAGGGGTCGAAAATGAGAGCAAACTAAACTCTGTCCTTTCATGAGTCATGAAAAAACCCCTCCAACTGTCTCTCTTTCAACAGCACATCTGTTTGGGTTATTTTCAAGGAAGCTGGAATGCATCCTCAGAGCTCTTCCATGAGAAAAAGTAAACATGTAATATGTAAAACATTTTATTAAAACAAATATACAACACTTTATATACAAAAATAAAATGTACAAGAAAATAGACTGTTACAGCTTAGTGATTTGATTCCTATCTATTACACACACACAATAGAACCAGTTCCATCCAGCACATGCTGATCCAGAGGATCTGTGGGATGTTACAGCTTGTGTGCAGTACTGAAGGAATCCCCACAGAGTGCCAGAAGGAATTTGCAAAAGGCATGGTAAAAATAGAGCTCTGCCCCTATCAGTGCAAAATTGTTTCATGCAGCAGCTCTTGAACTCATAGGAGGAAATGGATATGGCATGCCTACGGCACAGAACATCCTATGAGTGCACCTAGGGAATGGACAAGGTCGAAGCAAAGCCTAAATTGAATTTTCACATTTAAATGGTCTATTTACAGAGTTTGAAAGGTCCAAAAGATGAACTATATGATGGAGTAAATCAAAGAAGAGAGCCCATTAGCGCAATTTTTCTGCAAAAGTGTAGTGACAGTTGTTAAGCTCAATGTCACCAGTGTTGCACAGGTAAGAAGCAACCAAAACTAGTAAGTCAGAGACTTATCTGCAGTGTCTCCTCTAAGTACTCTGTGGGTAAAGTGCTCATCACGCCACACATGGAGAGGATGGTAACCTGCTCCCTAGGCTTGTGGTACCCCACCAGGTCAGACTCCATGGCACAGTGACACCTTCCAGCAAAAGCTTCACCTCCAGAGCAATAAGGTGGGAGCTGCAGCTGAGCACCTTCAGTGCCAGAGTCCTCCTAGCGAGGTGGGGTTCTGTTTTTACATTGATAATGGTGTTTTTCATGCTAACCTTTCCAGGCCTACAACTGAACCCGAATAGAAAAGCTGCTTTCTTCCTTAAGTCAGTAACAAAAAATTTCTTCCATTCTTTCCACTCTTGTTGAAGTTTCTATCCAAGAGTAGTTTGTGGTTGGAGGAAGCCAAGCGTTTACAATCCACAGGGAATGACTTGCATGGTTGGCCTCACTGTATCCAGCCAGGAGAAGTCTAGGCTGCTTTTCTGGTCAAAGAACCTGAAATCCACCTCTCCTAGATAAAAGGAACCGAGAATGGACACTGAATTAATGCAGCAAGAGCAAGAGTGTATAGATATATTAAAAATAAATATAAAAAATGGAAATATTTCTCAGATGAGAGTAAATACTTTAGCCTATTATTTTCCTAAAACACATCAAACACTTTATATTAAGCTGTTTCATTTAAGCTACTGCTAGAGGAAATTCTTCAGTTATATTCCAAGGAGTTCCTGAAAGCTGACCTAACTTACACATGTATAACCCTGAAATCTGTAGGATTTGCTTATTGGAGGTGTTTTTGACTTTTCCTTTTTATGAACAAATTTCTTACAGCTTTCCAGCAGGCTCCTTGGAAATCTCAGAGCACAAGGATGGTGAATTCCTCCATTTCCTTTGCTGCCTCCCAATTAGTGCCTTATCTGCATCATCCTGTGGCCTTGACTGTCAGGGATAGCCCAGGAGCCTGTACCTGATGTCGTGTCGATGTCCACATCCTGCTCCTTGTAGCTGTAGGTGCTGCACAGGGTCTGGGTGCCTGATTCGTTGGTGAGAAAGCCTTTTCCCCCAATGCTGGTGTTATGCCAATCTTGGGCTGGTCCAAGCAGCTGGAAGAGAAGAAGATTGTAAAAACTGCTCTTTCCTGCTGTGGGTGCAATGTTTGATTAATTGCCCTTAATTAGAAGACAGGTAAGCAACAAGATCAAGTTCTATTTTCTCATGCTAAGTTATCTAAAACTTGTTTTGTCACAGTTTAAAAAAAAATTCATGCAAAACAGCAAAGGCTAGAGCATCTTTTCCTATCTTATCAGTGGGATGAATGTGACATGTCTGGAAATGCAGATTAGGAGCTAAACATGTCAGAGGTGGAGGGAAGGGCAAAACAGAGAAGTCTAGAGGATCTTTGCAGACCCTAATACAAGAACCTGAGATCAAGGAAATGGCCTCAAGTTGTGCAGGGGAAGTTTATATTTGATATTAGGGAAGAAATTTTCATGGAAAGGATTGTAAAGCATTGGCACAGGCTCTCCAGCGAAGTGGTGGAGTCATCATCCCTGAAGTTTTCAAAAACATGAGGATATGGCACTTGAGGACATGGTTTAATGAACATGGTGGTGGTGCTGGGCTGATGGTTGGACTTGATATCTTAGAGATCTTTTTCAACCTTAATGATTCTATGAACCTCTACTCCTAGCAGTACTCAGTAACTTCCTCTGACTTTCACATGAAGGGTAAATATTTCCATGGGTGTGTTCTCTCCAGTTCATGTTTGCAAAGCAGCTTTCTCTTTATATTTAATTTTTCAGGCTTCCTCATTAAGAAAGTGTATGTTCAGCTCACAGGAGACTGGATCAGATACCTGCTTCCCTTCCTCT
>VZTT01008898.1:259-12711 GCA_013400855.1 Buphagus erythrorhynchus
AAAAAAAAAAAAGAGTACTTCAATTTAACCTTCCCTGTCATAGAATAAGAGCTTTATTTCCACTGTCTTTAAGGAAGTACTTGATGTCTCAGAGTAAAATCTATCAGACTTAGCTCGATAGAGAATAACTGGGATGGTGAAGAATGGCATTTTTCTCTTAAAGCTAATTTCATACACACAGGGCATACGAGCACACAATATTTTCAATTGAGTTTAATCAGTCACTTCAGACATCCAATATGTTTATTCTTGCTTCATTTTCTCCTGCTCTTTTAAAAGTAGGCAATTCATACAACATAGACTGTACAAAGTCCTAGAGAGGGAAAACAGATTTCTGTATCTCAGCCTATTATATCCATCTAATCATCACTGTATTTTTATTTTTTTCTTTAATGGGGGAATTTTTCCCAGAGCCATCACCAACAGCAGGAAAAATATTATAATAATGGAGAGAGTGCTGATTATACTGACAATACTGTGAATAAACTACCTTGTTCTAAATTTGTGTGCATTTAAGCCAAACATAAAGAAAAGCTAAGGGACGTAGAATGTGATTAATATGCTGTTTTGAGGTAGTTCTTCAGTCCTATTCTATATTTAGAGGTCTGCAATGTCCCCTTGGTTTTAGCATGACCTGGAGGAGAGCCTCTGGTGATCTCACATCTCCCTTCATGGTAGTCTTAAGTACCTTGTTGGCTCAGCCTAGGTTCATGAAGCTTTATCTGAACACAGATCAGTTCAGGAAAAGTAAAAACATGGTGTACATATTCTGCTCATTGTAGTGGATTTGTTATTTTTTGCAATATTAATATTCAATTTTGTACTTTCCTATACACAAAGACTGCCTTAAAATAATACTTTAAAACAAATGCAATATTTACTTGTATTCTTATGATTACCTTCACTTTTCCAACTTTTTCTGTAGCAAGCAACCTTCTAACACTTTCTTTTTTTTCCCCATAATGAAATTTACCTCAGATTGGCTTTCAGTCTTGTAGCACCAAGAAAATAGGAGCTCTTTTCTCCTGTCTGTCAGGGAATATATTTCATACAGGTCTTCCATCTCAACGAGCTCACTGGTTCTTATTTCTCACAATCCTTGAAGAGCTTTTCAAACTAGAGAGAAATGTTTTCCAATGCAGAGTACTAACTAGAAGGAACTCAAATACTTTGGAGGGTCCTAGGGTTTTTATTTTCATTAATGAAACACTGCTGAAACAGATATGGGGTTTTTTTATTGTTGGCTTACCTATTCTTTTGTGTAACTAGAGGAAAAAATGAGAGGATGGATTTTCAACTTGACAAAATAAAACATATTGATAAGGTCATGTGCATATTCACTGAAAAAAAATTGCTTGGAATTCTTATTTTTGTAAAAAGTTTCATTCTATTCTTCCAGTTGTGGGAAGAAAAAATAAAAGAAAATAAGGAAATTTAGCATTAAATGGAAAAAGTAAATTGTTACCAGTGTGTTAGCTGCATTTATCCCACCAGGTATTTCAGTATTTCATTGCAAGGTTAATAGAATCCACTTTATTGAACTATCCTAAAGTTATTAATAGTAGTTTCTTGTTTCTGGTCAGGTAGTCTGGGCAACTCATAACCTCAAGCTTTTCCACAGACTCCTAAATGTGTTGCAAGCATAAATTTAGTAGTGAGGACTTATCTGTGAAAGAGTTAAATTTTTGATATTTCTATTTAAGTCCCATTCACGAGACATTGGGGAAATATTTCACACCTGGATAATGAGATTTTAAGAAGACTTACGTGGACATAAGAGAATTGCCTACTAGGAAAGTATGTCTGAAACCTGATTAAAGGGGTTTGGATTTTTTTTTTTTTGTTAGAGTAACGCTGTTGTCAAAAAGATGAAAAATTTAAAGGAAATTAACTTCCTTTAAGTTAGAAATTAATTGGTTAATTCTTTTCTCCCAGCATAGAGTCTTCATATAATTTGAAATATATTTTGTTCTTTCCACTTTCAATATACTTCATTGTGTTATAGGGTTGGCAGAGTATTTGTGTAAAATCAGTCACAGGCTGTTTAGCATTCATCAGCATTGCCCAGTCTGCCACCTCAGCTCCTAACTGAAAATGAAAGCTAGAATTGTCCTGGATAATCAATTATGTTTTCAAGATTTATTTTTGAATGGGAGTTATACTGCACAGGGAGTTAGAGATAGAGCAGGTTGTAACATAATCTGATTTCAGTCATCTTAAATAGAGTGAACGAAATTGTCAGTGTTTAATTACTTTAATGGCAGCCGTCTTCTGAAATAACAGTAATAGTTCTTTTGCTAGGCCTAGAGCAATGACATCTTTCTGATTTTACATTTTTTCTATGCTACATTTCTATACCTGATGCTCACAGCTGCACAGGAGCAGTAAATCATCATCTGGCTGGAGCTGTTTTTCATTTTTGGCAGCCAGGCTCCAGCATGTACTAAATAAAGACCAGCTCAGTCGTTCCATTGGGCTGGACCAGGCTTTCTGCATCACTCCAAGGCTGTTAATCAGTGACTTTCCTGAGCACTTCTGAGTGCTAGATGTGAATTCCTAGTAAACTTTTGACGTACTGAACTCATCATCTGCCCACATAAACTCCTGGTGCAGGCTGTACGTGACACGTACGAGCTGCCTGCGTGGGGAAGTGAACGCAGCGGAACATTCTGGAGCGTCTCTCCACTTCTCTGCACCTCTTGNATTCTGGAGCTTCTCTCCACTTGGCTGCACCTCTTGGGAATCATGGTCCCCATGTGAGCAGGGCACAAGCGCAGGGACAGCACCTTTCCCTTGCAGGGACTGAGGAAGTCCTTGCATCTCTGTCTGGGTACATAAGGAAGCAAAGAAAGGACTATTCAGAAATAAAGATTTCAAAGACATTATATGTATCATTAAAGCACAGAAAAACTTCTACCTTTTTTGTACAAGTGTTGGGGTTTGGTTTTTTGGGGTTTTTTTCATTTGCTCAAGTAAAAGGTAACTTCTAATCTGAAATTTACAAATTAAGAGAATTCTGTGGGAATATTTGTCAGAACCAGATCTGAAACTTCTCCTCTTAGCAAAGTTATTCTAGGTTTCAGTTGAAAAAGACTACATCTATAGGTGCTTCAGTTGACAATCTTAGTCATTCCAAGAATCCTTTCATCTAAATCTTCAGGTTTTATTGACTCACTGGGCCTAATTCTGAGTTTATTTGAACTATTTTCAATAATAACTAATGTAAGAAATTCAGGCATTTCAGATTTCTCCTTGTATTTATGGATATAACTTTGGACAGAAGCAACACCTTATCAATCAGTAAAAATATTAATTTAACTGTGGTTTGTTTGTTCCAGTCCTTTGATATCAAACAGAACATTTTAAAGGAGATGTATTCTGAAGTAACTGATGAAAGAGCATGGAATTCTTTCTTTTTGTTTTGAGGGCAGAGGTGAGCTTTTGTTCCAGTACAGTCTGGCCTCAGGGTAATGCACCTCTTCCCAGCAATGTCATGGGGGGCCTTGGTCCAAATAAGAGTTACATCACATTTTGAATCCATTTGTTTTCATCATCATTGTCCATTTTTCTACCTGTAAACAGAGGTGGAGAGGAGGAAAAGGGAGGTATGGGGTTAGTTTTGAGATAAATTACTTTCAATGTATATCCATGATATTTGGAATANTCTGCTGAAATCAGAGATATACTCTTGATACAAAACTAATTTAATTCAATTTGTTCCTCTCCTTGAACTTCTGTTGGCATGGCATCAGGTCCTGGCAGCTATTCTAGTGGAAATAAATGGTAATTAGTCAAACCACTTACAATACTGTGAATTATGCTCACACCAATAATCGATTTTCCAAAATTTACTCAGCTTCTAGTTTGTGTCACTGTCTTTAGTTAGAAGAAAGCTTTTTTTTTTCTTTTCTGAGGATATTCTATTCTCCATTGCTAATATCTTTATTTCTCACGACAAATGGTGAATTAAACATTAGTGATTCAAATCGTGTATATTTGCTAGCTGTTGATTGATCATAGTTTTGATTTTTTAATATAAAAGTATTTCATGACAGATAATATTTCTGATAAGGTTTTGTTTGGTTGGTTTTTAAAGAAAAAGTAGCTTGGATACTATCATCTGTGCCACTTGCTATCAGCTACCTTCAGTAGCTATTATTCCTTATCAAATCAGGCAGGCATAGGAAGCAAACTGATTAAATTTGGCATGTTGCCTACAAAAGAAATCCAGCAGCATTGCTGCCTAAATCACTCTATTGCATTTATTTTTTTCAATGTATATATCATTTCATGAAAAAGCTTTGCCTGAAGGGTTTGACTCTCTGCATTTTGGACACCAAATGCAAAACAAACCACAAAAGCAGTATTTGAGGTGCTATTAAATCTTTCTATTTAGGACTGAATCTAACTCCAGTTAGCTTCAAAGGTGAGGCTGAACATTATTTAAACTCAACTCGTGACTTTGTAAGGGCACTGACATCTGGAGCTTACAAGTAACATCAAAATTAGCTTAATAAGTGTCTTGTTATTCTCTATCAGGGCATCTTTGTGAATACTTGTGCTCACATTGCCACAGAGTGCATAAGGAATAAATTATTTACTGTGAGGGTGGTAAGACACTGAACAGATTTCCCAGAGCTGTCCTGTCCCATCCCTGGAAATGGGTTTGGATGGGGCTCTGAGCAACCTGGTCTAGTGGAAGGTGTCCTACCTGTGGCAGGGTGTTGCAGCCCTGCCATTTATAAAGTGACTTCCAACCCAAACCATTCTGGGTCGGTTCTTTAATGCTGTGATTTGGCATTAAGCAGACTTGCTTTCTTCTTTTGACAGAGACCCCAGTCCACAGAAGGCAATGAGATCCAAGGATGGTATCTTTAAGTCAGGCAACATCCATAAGTTCTCAGAACAGATCATTCATTAAACTTACCTTCTGACAGTCTCTTATTAGTATTTATTGTCAATTCTGATTGCCAGGCCCTTGAATTACCTCATAGTACAGTGTGCTGTTATGATAGAACCTTAGAAGTCGTTTTCCAGTATCAAAATGCAAAATTTGTGAGATACAGCTTGGAACTAGTGCTTGTTTCACTTCCATGGGGGCTACTGTGGCAGCATAAGTAATATAAAATAGGAAGTATAAGAATTTGTATTTCAAACAGGGCAGCTCATGTCCAAGTCATAACTATGCAGATTATTTTGTCTTGAAACATGCAAAATGGTCTGTTCCGTAATCTTTCAAAAAACACTCATTTCTGGAGCAAATGCTTTTTAAGAAAATACTCCAAATATTTATGAAACAGCTAATTTCAAATAATAGACATTTAAGTTTTATATAGGCTGCAAATTGGGTAATTGCTGCTTTCAAATACATTGTTTCTAACTGTCAATTTTGGTGTTCTGTGATAAAATTAAAAATGCTATTCTTGATTCTGAACCTTCAAATGGCTTTTGGCTTTGGAGGAGACCCTGAGAAGATAGAAATGAGATGAATTTGCAGGAATTATAGAGGGAGAGAATGCCTGAGTACTTTTGACTTGCCTCTGATATAAACAGAGAAGGAGCAATGGGAGCTGGTAGGGATCACATATGCCTCAAGGCTGCCTGTGGATAGGCTGCCATTGCTCAGTAAACTCATTTTTTGTATGCAGTCCTACCTTTAAAATACACAACCAAACAATAAATATCCTTCTTTCTCCTATTGGTGAATAGTCAGCTACAACAGAATGTTTTCCATAAACCTTGTTTATATTTATTTGCTTTTTCTTGGTTATGGAATGTAACATGTGAGAAATTCTACTCCTTTGGGATAGCTCGGGTCACCAGAATGGCTTTGTCTTTGTACCTTTTGCTATCTTCTTTAAGAAGGCTTTTCTCTTGAGGCTCTATTCCCCTTAGACCTGTACTGCTTTTGTGTAACCCCGTTCCAGCAGGGTGAGGTTTTTCCTTGTTTGTGCCACTCAGTGTGCTGCAGCTCCTTGCTATTCTTGTCTGGGAGGAAAAATCCAGAGCACTTCTGTAGCAGTGTTTTACAGAATCATAGAATCAGTTAGGTTGGAAAATACCCTTAAGACCAACTCAAACTGTTGATTGAACACTGCCAACTCCACCACTAAACCATATCCCCAAGGGCCACATCTCTGTGGCTTTTAAATGGCTCCAGGAGTGGTGATTCCATCACTTCCCTGGGCAGCCTATTCCAATGACTGACCACCCTTTCAGGGAAGAAATTTTCATAATGTCCAACCTAAACCTCCCATGGCACAGCCTGAGGTCATTTACTCTTGTCCTATCACTTGTTACCTGGGAGGAGAGTCCAATCCCCCCTTCACTACCACCTCCTGTCAGGGAGTTGTAGAAAACAGTGAGGTCACCCTGAGCCTCCTTCCTCCAGTACCTTCAGCTGCTCCTCACCAGACTTGTGCTCCAGACCCTTCCCAGCTCCACTGCCTCTCTCTGGACACACTCCAGCACCTCAATATCTTCCTGGGAGTGAGAAGCCAAAACCTGGGCACTCAGCAGTGCCAAGTGCAGCAGCACAGTCACTGCCTGGTCCTGCTGCCACAGCAGTTTTGGTACAAGCCAGGATGCCACTGACCTTCTGGCCACCTGGCACACGCTGGCTTTGTGTTGTTCTGGTTTAACTGTCTATCTGAGCAGTGATTATGATACTATACCAGAGCATATAGCATTCTAATATTTTCTCCTCTGACATGAGTACACATCAAATTCTGAAAAAGATGCAAGCTCCAAACAAAACCTGGATAGAAAACAATGTACTCAGTAGAAAAGTGTCATGCCAAACTAAAGAAATATTGCCTGTCAAGGAGTATAAAAGTAGATGAATCACTGCTATTATATGCTAATGCAATTACTATTTTTTTAAACTAAGTTAACTCACACCACAACTAGAGTAATGCCTGTGAAATCAAGTAGCCTTGATTTACTGAAGTTCCCATCCTGATGTAGGAATCAGGATTTTTTTTTGAAGATGTCATAGGATTTTCTCATTATTCATGTAAATGTCTAACCTCTTAGCCATTTTTATTTCTAGAAATCAGCTATTTGATAAGCATAATGCAAGTAACCCAGGGGCATGTTTTCTCATCTTTTATATGTCATGTCCCT
Source organism: Buphagus erythrorhynchus (assembly GCA_013400855.1). Taxonomy (NCBI): domain Eukaryota; kingdom Metazoa; phylum Chordata; class Aves; order Passeriformes; family Sturnidae; genus Buphagus; species Buphagus erythrorhynchus. Next base: position 7,385 of record VZTT01008898.1, read on the forward strand.
GCTTGCTTTTTCAGTAAGGAGAAGGTACCTTGCAATTTCCTTCTGTCACTTTTTATTAAATGTAAGATTTTCTTAGGTGTTTTAAACTTTCCACTGTCAGCTTATAACATTCTCCTAAGTCCCAAAAAGTCTTGGTTAAAATAAGCTCAGAATTGGGCAAGTCACTGCTAAATCCCCGTCAAGGTCCTTATTGCAAACTGATAGTTGGGACACTTTGTCACATTAAAAAAGGACTCCTGTTTTTTTCCTCCTTAATATCCTACAATACTTATTGGAGCAGTATTAAAAATTGAACAAATATTTCTGGAGATGTATTTTATTTTGACACTAACCTTCATTTGTTGTTACATTAAATGTTCCCATCTGAAGTAGTTTGTGGGTATCCATACACACATATACATCTCTTGTACTCTTATTTAAAGGATATACAAAGTTGTTCCTGTTGGAAAGCAGTGTGAGGGCCACACAGCATGGGCACTGGGAGGTGGCATTTATCTAAGTGCTGCTGGAAATAATTTTTTTCATGTCTCAGCCTTTATCCAATTCTAAATGCCAACAGAAGAGATGCTTTTGACAATGTAATAAGTGCAATAAATTTTAGTATTTATAGTGGCATTGCTTAATAGATAAACACTGAGCATTTTCAATACTTGCACTTCATCCTACAAATTTTTGTTGGGCAAGGCAATGTGGTAAATCCCTGTGACTCTCAGCCTGCTTTTGTTCTGATAATGTGGAGAGTAAGAGTTCTGTGGTTCTTTACCATGTTTTTTGACACTCTGGATATACTTGCAATTATATGATTGTATTATGAACGTACCTTTTTCTTTATAAACATTTTCAAAATATTATATTTAAGTAAACTAAACTTTTGATGACAATGGAGATTCCAACCAGGGACCTCAAGCTGATGTGAGAAACTTCTTGCTGTCACCATGATTGGTTTAATTCCCAGCATCTGCTAGATGCTGGAATTGGTGTAAGGAGACAGGGAGTGCAGGATGGGGGCAGTACCTCACAAATGTGCTGAGTGGATGTGAAGAACCCTTATGAGGAACTGACCTGGTACCTGTTGGCTGGGAAGTGATTTGGGGACAGCCTTGGTGGAGTCCAGGCAAAGCCATCTGGGGGCAGGTGCTGAGTGTTTGCTGCTCATGGGAGATAATGAGCCCTATCAGCATGACTGTGGCTGGGATTTTAGGGCTGTGAGCTCCCCCCATGTGGTAAACTTGGTGGAGCTGGCCCTGGGTAGTCACTGAACTGCTGACACCTCCCAGTGTAAACCTTCCAAGCTACCTCCACACTGCTCAGGGGGAGCTGAGGTGGGTCATGGTTGAATTTTAGGAAATCACTCTTTCTGCAATTCTAGCAAATAATGAATGCAAAAATGTTTCCTTTCAGTGATGAAGAACTTAACAAGAGAAGAAAGCCATCAGTGGTTGTAAAGCACATCTTAGTAACTTTCTGAAAGGTGTCCTCTAACACACTTGACAACTTTAATATGTTGTCATTTATTGAAGAATATACCTTCAAAAGAAATGAGTTCCTGGCTTAGTATCTGTGCTCCCATTTTTTTATCTACTCATCAGAAAGGCCATGCATTTTAGGCTCAGCCTCAGTAATTCCAATACTTAGATCATGGCAAATTCCCAAGTTTTGATAAAGCTGTCAGTTGTCCACTTCAGGTATCCAGAAATACTTTCCAGGGGCAAGATTCCAAAGATAATTTTATGCTTGCTCTTTGCCAAAGGCTCAGTATTCCTAAACCAACTGCAGAGTGCATTTACCCTGCAGAAAACTAGTGCATGCAGGCAGTAATTAAACTGCCTATTTAAAACAGTGTCCTGAAGGGGAGAAAGAAGTTTGGCCACCACTCACAGGAAGATATGTGCAGTACCATATCCCAAAATAAGCACCTGTCCAATGAAAGTGGTAGAGTTATTTACTGAGATATTTCGACTGTCTCTTAAAACAATAGTATCTATTCTTTCTGTTTGCAATTTATGTATAATCCTCTACAGTTTAGTGCCTGTTAACAGTACAGGCCTCTGCAGTGAGCCATACATTTTTGTAGCCAATAGCAGTAGCTCTTTCCTAGATAATCAGGAATTTTTAAAGAATAGAATTTCATNTCTAAAAAACTGTATTACAGCAGTAGAGAAAGAGTGAAAATCCCTAAAGCAGATCCAAGCAAATCTGTGTGATACAATGACATCATGTGCTGGAAACAGCCACATTATGTTCAAACATGACCATCCTGCATGAAATAATACTGTATTATGGAGGATTAGAAACATTACAGCCTGCCTCTGCACATTTGCAATTAGCCAGAATGAAGTGTTTTGCTGCCCTTGTGCAATAGAATGTTCCAGCACATCCACCTGGCAGTGCACATTTTGGAAACACCCTGGTGTTTCCAGATTATGCACTGCAATATAACCCTGGAATGAATTGTATTAAAAGAAACAAAAAATTAAGAGAATGCCCTTTGAAAATGGGGTAATTATGATGCAGAATATCAATTAAATTAAACCCAAAAGTAATCCAGAAGTTATTTCATTGTTGTCAATCCTCTCCTAACTCACACTCTGATGTTGAAAGGGAAGGAGAAAATGCCCAGAGATTTCTAAGTCTCAGATTGTGACTGCACTCCCAAAAGTATTCCTCCTAATAATTTCTAATTGACTTTTCTAAGATTTGGTCTATGATGAGATGCAATTCATTTCCTGATTTTACAACTTTTGGTTCACCTGGGAAGAAGTGTCACTTTTAAATAATAGTCTATGATTTGGGGTGGAGGATTGACAGTTGTCCCACCTAAGGCACAAGAACAGGCTGTGGTAATTTAGGATTTATTCTTTTTATTGCCCTCAGCTACCTGACATAAATACTGGAATTATTTATGAGAAGACTTGTCTTAGTGTTTTGCTTAAAGGCCCCTTTATCCCTTGTTGTGTGTCCCAGATCTTATCTTAGAAACTGAATAAATGTGATTATGAAGAAGGTGGCAATTTTAGTCGGTGGCTAGAGTACTGTTCTTTGCAAAGATTTATTACAAGTATAAGGGAAGAAAATAGCATAAATCAAACAAGCAGGAGGTGGTTTTAGAAGCTGCAGCTCAGTACTTTGATAGGCAAGTACAGCTCCAGGACAAAGGGAAAAAAGTCAGTCAGGAAGAGGTAAAGAATTGACATCAATCCAAAAGTGCATAACACTCCTCAGGAGTCACTGAGTTTAGGCAGAAGAAAATTTGCATTTTACAATCAAGCTGATGTAATTCTAAAATGAATTATTAATTTTGAGGATTTTTCCATCTCAGAGTTGTATGGAAATAAGAGAGTATTTTAAAGCACCTATCAGCTGAGAAATTTCAGCAGCTCTGTGTGAACGTATGGTTTGTTTTTTTTTTTTTTTCTGTAACAGAATTCAGGTTACATATAACAGCAGAGAATGTATAAATTGAAATAGCATAGCAAAATTTGGGGGTAGGAACTATGTGGGCTATGAATTTTACTGCTATGGAGGAAATACTACACATTCTTACCATTGCTTTATTTATTTATTGTGAAGGAATGCAGACTCACATCTACTCTTGAGGACGTTGGAGAAGGGTCCCCACTCCCCTTCCAGCCACAGGTGAATACCTAAAGCAGATACAGGATCACAACACCCCCATGTTCCCTTTCTGTTGCAGTGAATCCTTAATTTTTATTTACAGGTTGAAAGTGCTGCACTGGGAGTCCCCAGTCCCAGAACAGAAATAAGTTTTGCATCAGTTTCCTGCACTGGATTATACTGGGCCATGAAATACCAATCTGAGTTTGCCATTTCCAAACTTCTTGGTTTTTTAATTTCTGAGAGTGCAGTAACCATCACAAAAGGGGTGGTTACTTGAGGTGATGCCTCAAAAAGTAGGCAAAGTAGGTGTATGCAGACAGGGGAATTCTGCCGCTCTGTTGTTGCAATATTAATATTAAAGACCTTTTGAAAGGGACAAGGAGCACACAGCTGAATTAATACCCCTTCTTAGGAAGTTGCAGGATACCTGTGAAATTTGTCTACCATTATACAAGGCAGAATCATAAACATTCCAGTAAGCATAAAATAATAGCAAGCAAAATGAATTTCTGAACCATCAGCCATGCCAACGGTGCCACTGCCTGTGGTGTAGAACAAATTCTTTGCTTATTTCTCTTCCCATGACGTGCACTGGCTCACACTTAAACCTGCTTCAGGGATACATCACCTCTGCATTAGACATGCAGACTGAAATAGCTTGAGAATTGTATAAAAGCCTCTCAGAACTCGTTTGTTAATTTGATTGCTCTTTTTTAAACAGGCTTAAATATCGAAGGAACTGTTTTTGTCAACATAATTATCCTGGTGAACTAGACATGTGGCAGCCTTTACAGAAATGGACTCTCTGAGTTTACAGAAGAAAATCATAAGCCATGTCTAGTTTGAAATATCCAGACAGCCTCTTACTCACCTAGGGAGATTCAAATAAAGGCAGGTGTTAAGAGCAGCTGTGTATGTTTCTGAGAAAACTATTAGCTTGTCAAATCAATTTCTTTCCTTGTATTCTGCTCTTAAATAAATGAATTTGATGACATCTACTCTACTCATTTAAACAGAAGCTAAATTATTTTATAGAGAAATAAAATTCTGACTGAAATTGTTCATTGTAACTAGGTTTGCACTCTAAACTCAGAGCAAGAACAAAGGCTGGAGAGTGAATTATGCATGTGTTGGGATGATCAAGGGAGCAGGATTTTAACAAAACATAGCCCACTTAAATTCTGTATGGGAATTAACTTTCCTGTATTTACTACCCCCAAAAAAGGCAAAGTGGAGGCAATAAAAAACATATTTACTTCATTTCTAAGGCAGCTGTGTAATAATGAGTAGGTGCTGAACAGGACTCTGCCATTTATGCAGTGTTTTATTGCAAAGTTGTCTTTTATCACATTCATGCAGAGATTTTCATAAACAGGAGAAAGTTCTTAAATCCTTGCAAGCAGTGTTATATGAGAATGGGCCAAGTTTTTAGGACAGCTACAAAAGGGAGTTTTTCTTAAAACTTATAAGAATGTTAGGACTGTTCCTTTTCACTTGTATAAAGTTAAATTGTTCCTGCATATTTTCAATTTCTAATTTAAATTCTCTTTTTATGAGTCATTAGATATATTCAGTCATGAGGTCAGCACTAAAAAATAGGACTTCTGCTTTAGAAGATGTTCTAAAACTACTCCAAATAAATAAATGAAAGTTTTAACAGATAAGAACTCCCATGACTTTAGAATACTGACACACCTACATGTTAGAAA
>VZTT01008902.1:12097-25376 GCA_013400855.1 Buphagus erythrorhynchus
TTTTTTGTTTGTTTGTTTTGTTTTTTTTGTTTTTTTTTTTTTTGCTATGAAGTGTTTGAGACAGGAATTGGTCTTAAACAAGCCCTGGAATACACATTTTTTATATGTACAAACACACTGAAGATCTATACTTTTACATAGAAGTATAAACAGTCAATATATATGTAACATACACAGAACAGTGTATATATAACATATGTCATATGTAACGATATATTAATGATATATTAAGATGTAAAATATTGTATATATATCATATAGAATGTGATGGGCTAGTACATACATGAAAGGTTATACTAGCAAAAGGGCTTCTTTAGTTTGTGGGCTGCTTGTTGTGTCACTGTGCTCTTGCTTCAGTGGGTCTGCACGTGGTACAACCTACAGAGTTTTAGGTTGACTTGCATTGCCTAAAAGCACAGAGGAAGGAAGAAATCCCTTTTCTGTGGGCAAAAGCCTGTGTGTAGGTGCAGCTATAGTAGAGGAGTGTTAATGTGCCTTGGGGAGAAGATGTCACTGAACTGGAAGAATTCCATCTGCTGGTGATGCCCTGCATCCTCCCTGCAGGGCTCTGCCTGCATGTGGTGGGATGATCCACAGAGGCTCCTCAGCATAGACAGGCTGCTAGTGCAGACCTACTCTGGTGGAAACACCAATCCTGCTGGCAGTGCTATATAATTATTCCCTCTATGATAATGGGAAATCCTGCCATTTAAGAATTATCTCTAAAAATTTGTTAAATAGTTAATTGCTGATCACTTTAGTGGAAAAACAGCTGATAGGCTTATTCACTGGGTGTGGTGGCGAATCATTTGGGTGGGGTCACCCATACCTGTCATTTACTATTTACAAAAGTGATCTGAAGTGTATTATCTCATATTTTAATTCTGCTGCGTGGGCTTGCCCTTGAAGATGCCAAAAGGAAAGGCAGTGAAACCTACCTGTTTACAGTAAGGCAGGAGGGCACAGCAAAGAAAGATTTGCTGCTCAGATTTGGGAAAGATAAGAATCCTTTCTTCCTTGGGATGTAATGTGGAAATTAATCAATGGTTAATAAGTTACCCTTGAATATTAATTTTTAAATGCTTTTTAAATTACATTGGGAAGCATTGAAGATCTGTTTCTTGGTTCTGTAGGTGTAAAGCTACAGTATTAAAATTTAGGAGTGGGATCTCATGATTCAGCAAAAGTACTGTGTGTGTACTGATACTGGCCATGTAATTAAGAGCAACCCAAGCCTTTCTGGTGTTGGAAGACTTTTTTTTTTTTTCTCTTCACATTGAAAAAATTCAAAATTTCTCATAAAATTAGAAAATATTTCAGAATGCAGGCCACAGGGTGCATGTACAGAATCGGAATCAAGAATGGGTATGGTTTGAAGGGACCACAGGGGGACATCTGGTCCCACCTCCATGCTCAAGCCAGGTCATCCCAGAGCACATGAGCATATGGCACAGGATTGTGTCCAGATGGTTCTTGAATATCTCCCTTAAGGGAACTCCAAACCTTTCTTGGCAACCTGTGCCAGTGCTCGGTCACCTGCATAGTGAAGAAGTTCTTCCTTATGTCCAAGTGGAGCTTCTTGTGCATCAGTTTGTGGCCATTGCATCTTGTCCTATTGCTTGGCACCACTAAGGAAAGCCTGGGTCCATCATCTTCTCTCCCTTCAGATACTCACAGACAATGATGAGCACCCATCTGCCATCTCTTCTAGAGGCTGAACAGGCCCAGCTCTCTCAGCCTTTTCTCATATGAGAGGTGATCCATTTCCCTAATCAGTGTAATAACTTCATTAGACTTCACTACAACTGAGTAGAGGGGCAGGAGTCCTGCCAGTAGAGGGCTTGTCCTGCTGGCAGTGCTTTTCCCAGTGCACCCCAGGACACCATTGGCCTTCTTGGCCACCAGGACACACTGCTGGCTCATGGACAGCTTGCTGTCCACCAGGAACCCCAGGTCCTTCTGCAGAGCTGCTTCCCAGCAGGTCAGCCCCAGCCTATGCTGGTACCTGGGGTTGTTCCTTCCCAGTGCAGGACCCTGCATTTGCCCTTGTTGAATTTCAGCCAGTTCCTCTCTGCCCATCTCTCACCCTTTTGAGGCCCTTCTGAAAGGCTGCACTCTGGGGTATTGGCCACTGCTCCCAGCTTTGTGCTGTCAGTGACCTGCTGAGGAGGCATCTGTCTCTTTGAGTCACTGATGAACAAGTTAAGCAATACTGGGGTTATTTTGAACCTTGGGGTACAGGCTTCCAGCTAGGCTTCATGTTGTTTTGAAGTAGCTTCATGGATTACTTTGAGCATGTTTCTGGACTTTCTGTATTGTATTTTTTTATTTTAATAGTTAAAGTGACACAAGGGCTTACTGTACTTATAATCACTGTATCAGTGGAGCACTGAAATACAACTTCTCTGTTTTATTTCAGTTACCTTAGAGCTGAAATTATTTGGGAAAAAAGGACTGTTTGGGGAACGTGTGTGGCAAGCTGCCTTTATCCCAGTGTAGCATCAGTTTTCTGTTTTATGAGAGGCAATTTATGCAACCCTTTACTGCTTAAAAATGTTGTGCAATTGGTACTTATTAGTGTGGTTTGTGTTGTCTGAGCAAGCGACAACAGGAAATGGGAAAAACTTTGAAGAGCCTTCTGTTCACAAATCTAACAAACTTGAGTTAACTTATATCTTTCTGATTTGGATATTTGCTTTTTTCTGACCTAAATTCTCTTCCCAGTAAAGTTGTGGGGTTTCATTTGTTTCTTGTAGGAGTGGAAAATCAACGTGAAGACCCCAAGACACTACCCTATACATCTCCTTTAATAAAGCATGAAAAAGAAACAACATTTTACCCATGAGACAGTTGGGCCTTTAAATAATCATGCCACTGCCACACAAATTCTGTATGTGTGAAATATATGGCTTTGAATAGCTTTTGCCAATGTTGTCCTTTTATGGACTTAAATTTCTGTAGTACAATGACATTTCATGTGGTTTATGGATGGAGGAGACTTGCTAAAGACACTATTCTTTGTTTCTGAAGGGACATTCTCTTCCCACATTGGGAACTGTGGCTTGTTCACATAAGGATAGTTTTCAAACAACTTCTACAAACCCACATTCTTGGCTCATTAGCTAGACATGCAGTGGTGGGCACTTTAAAGTTTGTTTGCTGTCGTAGTGTGGCTTTCTTCCTGTCAGAATAAAGGATTTGGAAGATGAGGAAACAAGGAAACCAATTAGACCAAAATAAATATTTCAAAATAAATATTTCAAAGGAAGTAGTTAATTATAGAAGTACCTGACTCATTTTTCTAAAACTTGTTTTGACGGGGAGACAACAGTAATCAGTAAGAATTGGCACATGGTCTAGTGGCAGGCCTGTCACTAGCAGGGGGGCTACAAAGATGATTAAGAAACTGGAGCACTTCACTTATGAGGAAAGGCTTACAGACTTGGCCTGTTCAGCCTTGAGAAGAGATAATTGAGAGGAGTCCTCATCGATGTCTATCAGTATCTGAAGGAGGGCATCAAGAGGATGGACCCAGGGTCTGCTTGGTGGTGGCGAGCAATAGGACAAGGGGCAACGAGCACAAACCGATGCACAGGAAGTTTCATTTGAATATGAGGATGAACTTCTTTACTTTGTAGGTGATCTAGTGCTAGAACAGATTGTCCAGAAAGGTTGTGGAGTCTCCCTCACAGGAGATATTCAAGAAGTGTCTGGACACAGACCCGTGTGCTCTGGGATGACCTGGCTTGAGCAGGGAGGTTGGACCAGATGCCCTTCTGTGGTCCCTCAAAACCTCAGGCATTCTGTGATTCTGCAGTTTGCAAACTATGAAATTGATAATGTTGGAAGAGACCACTGGAGTCATCTGGTCTACTTGCCCCTGCTCTAACAGAACCACCTAGGGCCAGTTATGTCATGAGATTCCTGTGAGTTCATTTTTCTTCCCAGCCTGTTGAGCTGTCTGTGAATGTTATCACAGCTGTCTGGTGTATCAGCCACTCTACACAGTTGTGTACTGTCAGCAAAAGAAAGCAAACTCATACCTTAAGTTTTGTAAATTGCTGCAGTGGTACTGAAGACTAGGGTTGAAATAGGTCAGAAGGAAGTGTCTTGTGGGAATTCTTAACACACTTTCTGTGGTGATATTATCAAGGAAAAAGAAAATGTAGAAGCATCAAGAAGGAAACATGACAGCTGCTGCCAAAGCAAAATTGGGAAATGGAGCAGTAAGCAGTACATATTTGGTATTTTATGAATAAGTCTGTTTACCTATGATACAAAGGTTTGGATTGAAAGAAACATTCAAAAGATTAAGCCCAACCCCTCTGCCATGGGCAGGGGCACCATCCATGAGACAGATTGCTCAAAATCCCATCCAGTCTGACTTTGAGCACTTCCAGGGATGGGGCATCCAGTGTCTCATCACCCACAACATAAAAAGTTTTGTCATTGTGTCCAATGTAAATTTACCAGCTTTCAGTGTAAAACCACAGCCTCCTGCTCTGTAGCTACAGTCCTGGTAAAAAGTCTCTTTCCATTTTCTTACAGACTCACTAGGTATATAAAAATCACAGTAAGGTGTCCCTGGAGCCTTCAGGCTGAACAACACCAACCTTGTATTTTTTAATTAGGAAAGTTGTTCTAGCCCTCAGATAATTTTTGTGGGTCTTCTCTGAACCTGCTGTAGCAGGTTAATGCCTTTCTTGCACTCTGGACCCCAGAGCAGGGCATGGTACTCCAATATGCATCTCATGATGTAGAGGGAAGAAGAGGGACAAATCACTTCCTTTGACCTGCTGGCCAAATTCTTTTGATGGAGCCCATGATACAGTCGACTTTCTGGGCTGCAGATGAAATAATCCAATGATTTAATTTCTAGCACCCTCCAGTCCTTTTCAGCAGGGCCATTCCCAAGCCCTTCATCCCCCAGTTTAGGAATTGTCTCAGCTCAGGTGCCAGACATTGCATTTGGCCTTGAATCCTCATGAGATGGTCCCACTTCTCAGACTTGTCAAAGTCCGTCCCTATGTCACCCCTTCCCTTAAGTGAATCAATTGCACTGCACAGCTTGGTGTCATCTGCAAACTTGCAGAGGGCACAGTCAGTCACATTACCTGTGTTATTGATGAAGATGTTGAGTAGTATTGGTCACATTTTGCACTCCTGAGGCACACCACTCACTAATAACTGCTTTCCACAGAGGTGTGAAGCCATTGACTGTTTGGGTTAAGTTTCATTGACTCTTCACATGCAGTCATCCATGTAATAATCCATCCCTCAATGCACTGTTTCTTTGCGTGGCAAGAATTTTTTGAGGGCCATATCAAAGACATGCCAGAAGTCTTAAATAGATGGTATCTTTTATTCTTCCCATGTGCATGGATACAGTCACTTTTGTAGAAGAATGTGAATATATTCTTCCAAACAATTGTTTGTTGTCCTGAAATATGTTCTTACCTGTAGCTGAAATACTCTTTGGAAAGTACTTATGGAAATTTAAATGTAACTGTTAATTAACAGCTTAGAGTGTCTATTGAGTTTGCTCCTGCCAAATTTGACTGATGGTACTGTGAGTTTTGCATGCAGGGTTTTTGTTTTTTTTAGGATGAGGGAAAAAATGGGATGTGACAGGAGCATAGTCTTGAGTTACTTCCTTTTTTGAAAGATTATATTTGCAATACTGGTTTTAAGAATATTTCTAAACACTGAGGTAAAAGGTTATTCCATGATCAGCTACCTGTATGTGCTCAGACAGTGGCTCTCTTGTGTTTGTTGGCCGCCAATATTTGATGCAGGCTCTCACTTCCTTATGAAATTCAAGGAAGCAACTGAAAAACTGGAAGATGTCCCTTTGGAGAGGAAGTGAATATGATAATGAAACTGAACACAATAATGCATGTTTTTCTCTCACATCTTTCTGTCTGCTTGAGTTGAACAAAATGACATTTCTCCTGTTCTACAGAAGTTGCCATGAAATATCGTCCTTTACATTTTAGATCTCTAAATGACTTATGTTTTCCAGATATTTTTTCAGAACAGCTCTATGGAGCTTGGGCATCTGTTCATCATCATCAACAGCTAACTGTTGATAGTATTACTGATACTAGTGCTGATAAGATTTTGGAAAAAAATTTCTGTGCTTATTTTTCAAGTGTTTATTTAGAAAAGTGCAGGAGAAGACAGCTATTGTATTTTGGGACAAAGCATAGCTTTTTTTCCACTGTTCATTTACCATCACATCTGAATTTTTAATTCAGTGCTTTTCAAGAGATACAGAAGAGTGTATCGTACATCTGTTTAAGAACAGAATAATACTTTAAGTGCTTGATGACAAGGATTGTAAAAATCATATATTTACGTCAAAAAGGTTTTAAGTAAAATCAGATGTTTGATTATAATCAAAAAACAGAGTAAAATCAACAGAGCTGCTTTAAGGTGAGGCGTGAGGTTGTAGGAGCTTGTTCTCTATCCTTATGAGCATGGAGCCTAAGGGAGACCTGTCACTGTTTAATTATAGGAACTCTTTTCACAAAGACATACTAACTCTGTCTTTGGAAGTCTTTGTCAGAGATTGAAAATGTAATTCTACATTTAAAGTCCTGATTAAAGATCTCTTCATAGCTAGACAATGTGGAGATAAAAAGCTGTACTACCTTTAAAATCGTTAGGAGGTGCTTGCTCGGCGACACTAATGCTGTTTTTTATATGCCGAGTTTTGGGTCTTTAGGGTTTGGTTATGGAGATGCTGGGAAATAAAAATCTGAGGCAATAAAACCTACATCTAAACAGTATAGTAAAATGAGTTTGTAATTCCTTTTCTCCCTTTGCAAATATGAAGAACTACTGGGTTTGCAACAGAATGGTGGGTGAACTACCGGTATTTTTAAAATCAGTGCTGTGGCTAATTATCTTAAGTGCAGTCACTTAAGTATGCATCATTGCACTCTTCTCTACCTTCCCACTTTCCTCTGAAAGTGGACACAGCCTTTGCTCTGCAAGTAATGATAATAATTGGTACTAAGACAGACCTGTTACTCATCCTTTTTTGAACACATTTCTTATGGCAGATGTCTAGTTTTTAATTAACTGCTAATGAACATGCCTAGTAGACCATGATACTGCTGCCAACCTACTCTGTTTTATATCTCACTGCTGCTAAGCTCTTAAAAGGTTACAGAGCAGGCATTAGTGTCTTTGAAGTGATGGGAAAGTGATTATATGCATAACATAATTGTTTGTAGGATCTACTATGGCAAATGTTTAGTTACTAAATGCATCTGGTGAACATTGCTGTTATCCCTCTCCCTGGTCTTTAATTTCTTCCTTTGTGTGCAACATATATTCCTTTTTTTCCTTCCACAAAGGTAATACAATATGCTTTTTAAAATTAAGGTGTTTAAATAAAAAGAATATGAACTTCTGGAAAAGATCATCTTTATGGATGATCCCTTGTCTCTTGGGGAGAACTTGAAACCTATTATGAATAAATAACATACAAACAATAAATCAGTATATTAAAGTCCTAAACGGCAAAGAACATCAGATAATAAACATGAAATCATGACATAACTTTGGTGGCTTTAAAGACCATGGTCAGGATTTCAGTCTTAAGGCAGTTTCACATAGTGCTGTATTTACGGATCTCTGTGTGCCAGGCCTGTAAGTAGCCATTTGCAAAGCTGCAAAAACGTGCAGAGCAGCTTTGCCATGCACTTGCTTTCACACTACACCTTGCCCATTGCTCCCTGCAATCCATGTGCAACAGGACACAGCCCTCCCACTCTCAGCTTCAGAACCTTTTATAGAGCATTAATCTGTTCCTCATTTCTCAGGCTTTCATAATGTATGGTATGTAGGCTACAAACCAGAGCCAAGGAAATGGTAGGTGATGTGCCCCTAGTATTTCTTGAAATGTTAACCTATGCTTCCTGAAATCAAGTGGGTTAGCTTGTTTGCTAATTGAACCAAGCAAGAGAGAGATGAATAAGGGTTGTCTTCCTACACTTACCAAATGGTAGGGACAAGAATGGAAACAATTTAACTCCTGTTCCCTGTTTTGACTTTCCCCTAGTCACACTGCAGAAGAAGCTAGTTTGAGTTTATTGTTGGAGAAGGCAGGGGGCTTTTCTCCACTAAACCAATTTGGAAGGAATAAATAGCTTTTTATTCTTAGGCAGTTTCTATGTGGGGTGATAGTGCAGCTGGGGACAAGTACGACCAATGCCAACAGTGCTGCACAGTCCTGCTGATTTATGTTGCCTCAGAGCTAGAACGCAGATGACTGACCTGGCTGAAGTGGTCAGTGAGGAAGGAGGTGGCTAAATTACCATCTCGGAGAGAGGCTGCCAAAATATCGGGTTATATCACTTGTTTTGAGGAAATGTACTGGAAACTACTAAAGTCTTGTTAAAGTCTGTATGAAGAGGGATGTCGTATTGTTCTTTAGAGACTGGATCCAAAAAACAAACAAAACCCCCCAAACCTCTGCAGTCCTGTCAGACCTTATAGTGCTCCTTACTGATAGTTCTTCAGTTAAGTGGAGCTTCATTAGCAACAACTGATTGATATTGTAGAAAGTGGTCTACTGTGTTAACTACTTAAAATCAAAATAATTCCTAATGCTTCCTTCAAAATGTTGTCTTTTGTGTTGTTATAAACATGTTAAAATAGAAGAATAAGAAGTACTTCTCTTTTACCTTATATTCCAAACATGCTAAAAAGAGTGGTGATCAGATATATATGTTTTGAAGCATAGATTAGCATGGCTTTTTATGCAGCGCTCAAAAATAAATTCCTGATATGTGGTGTGAGAAAGATTTGGTAAACATGTGGCTTTATATAATTGACTAAATGGATTGTGGTAATTTTAAAGATTGTCTTGTGTATCAAAATATAGGTAAATTATTGCTACATGACAGTTGGGATAGCAGAAAAGTGAAAAATTAGCAAGTGCAGTCCAGAGTTCTTGAATGTCAGCCTCTGTTTCTGCACAATTTTATAAACAGCTCAAGGCATGTCTTGGGATGGGGATATGGGAAATAAAAGTGTAGGAGTTCAGGAGTTATACCGAACATTAATAAAACCATGAAAGTTTTAACTAGAAAATACATTAATATTTAAACTATGGGGAAGACATTCTAATGTAAAAACTCTGTTTCTGAAATTGCTAACAGATTATTTTAGCAGATTGGTTATAGGGTTTTATGTCCACTCATTATGATTTTGATCTTTCAAGCTCCTTTTAAAACAAGAGGTATTCATTAATACCATGTTTCTTGTTGAGAATTCCATGCTATCTAAAATACCTGGATTTTCAGCTCAAAACTAGTTCCCAAACAGAGTGTTAAGTCATGAATAAATTCCCCTCTTTCCCCTAAAAACCTTGGCTAGAATAAAATGCAAATTAAACTTTACTAAATATGAAATTCAGCATATCTTTTGCATGTTTTAATGTTCAGGATAGAAATGTGCTTTCTGCTTCCAAACTGGGGGAAGAGAGGGATGTGAGTTTAAATCAATCTTGCCGTTGAAACTTTTTTTTTGCAGAGCAGTGATAAGGCTTTGTCTAGAGAGGGAAAGGTGTTTGCTTCTTCTGCTGCTGTTCTTTGTTGCCCGAGATGCTGTGGCTGACAGTGTCTGTCCAAAACAACTTACTCGTTAGGCTGCAAAATAAGTATCCAGCTAGTTTTTTTGGGACATGAGCAGAGTTGTCCTCCTACATCATGATACAATGCAGTGTATAGTGTGGTGGGTTAAAGGGGTGGGGCTGGATTAAGAAGAAACAAATGTATGTCAAAGTTCACTACAGATTCTCAATAATTAACCAAACTTCTGCCTTATCCTTCCCAAACTATGTGCTCCACATTGTTCTTCTGGGGATGATGATACCGCTGGGAACAGCAGCAGCAGTTGCAAGCGCAGCATCTCTCCCATGGCCATGGACCTCCAGTGCCTCTAACGCCGCATCCATCAGGCCTTCAGCCTCCAGGAATCCCTCCACTTGGAAGCAGTGCTGGCCTTCTTGCCCTCTCCAGTGCTTTGGGTGGGCAGTCTCACTTGGCAATAAAAGATGACAAGAAGCATCACGATGCAGACCACCACAGAGGTGAGAGGCATGGCAGGCCTGATTAGGACATTATCAAATTTGCGCATTGCTGCAAATTATGTGCATCTCTAAAGAATTCAAGTTATATAGAATGAGAAAAAACTGTTGGCAAACTTTAAAATGTCTGCATATAAATCATTGAAGCAAAATGCAGCTTGGAATTTTTTCAATATTTTAAAGGGGATCACTAGGTGTCACCTGCTCTATACTTTGCAGGGCCTTTTGACATCCTGGTAAATGCTTAGTTGTAATAGCAGCGGCTTGCACCAAATGGTGGATAATTGTTAAACTGCATAATGGTGATTTTTTTTCAAAGAAAGTAATGTTGTTAAATGGGTGGGTGGGAAGGTAGGGGGAACAAGAAGTTAAATTTTTAAGTGAATGTGTTCAAACAAAAGATGTAGGTAATGGCATCTGTTACTTTAGTTTCATAAGCTTAAATTCTAGTACTTAGTTAAATACTGGGCAAAATTGCACTTGACTAATTTTTGAAAAGAAAATAATTTATTCTGTCATGAAATAAAACTAGGCTTTGTGTATGGTTAAACTGTAAATCATGTTTACAAAATACTGTAATTTTCAGGAAATCACTGTATTAGGAATGTGCAATGACTTACATAAATAAAAGCCATTTTAAAACTGTTTGTGGCTTGTGTTCTAATTTTTCCCCCCTTTTTTATTTCTGTTCTTGCCTCTGTGTCTGAACGGGCATGTCTGTCCATTTCTTGGTTACTGCGGGAGCAGACAGAGAGCCAGGCACAGTAAGTACCAACATTCTTGCTAATGTTTCCATTTCCAGTAATGTAATAATCAGATGTTGTGCTGTTTGTCTGTTTTGTCTTCTTTTTAGTTATTTTCATGATGCAAGGTATATGTGTTTTCTGTTAAGATGTGTCTTGGTTTATGCAGAGCACCAGATCATTTGTTTGATGGACTGTGTGAAGGAGTTCTGTTTCTGAGCAGAATGCTTTTAGGTAAACTTGAACTTTTGCTCATTGGAGGCAGAAAGGGAGCATGTAGCTGCAAATCAAAAAGAACATTGCAAATACAGCATTTTTAGCCCAGAGTTAAGATTTTTAATCTCTAGGCTTTTCAGGAATTAGGGTTGGAGAACAGGTGAGAAATTTAAATGTGAGAATTTTAAATGTGTCATGGTGGTCGTTGCCCTAGGAGGTTTATTAACTGCATCTGTTTAAGCCATACAAATGTCATTACTGCTTGTTTTGTGCTTCAGGTATTACTCCTACAGCAATACTTTTTTCCCTGTAGACATAAGCTATAATACAATTGGCCTTTTCTGAAAAGCCCTCTAAAGAACTACTTGCTGCTTTTCATGCTGCTTTGTTTTGAGTGATATCGCTGTTTCAATCTGTTAGAGATGATCATTGCAGCTTAATGTCAATTCAAGTAACAAAGTTTATTCTGTTTATTTGTGTCAGAGGTGAATTTAGACTCTTATTTTGTTCCTTTTCTCAATTAGAAAATGCAAGAACTAGGAAAAGTTATTTGACAGATATCTGTGCAGTTCTAAATTTCTGACTTTTATTGCTGCTTATTTAATATATATACAAGGCTTGCTTGACAGTTATTTACTGGAAACTATCTCATATCTTTTGCAGCAGTCTTTTAGTTTTAGATTACTAAGCAAGAAGCATTCATTTCAGCTTGCTTAATGTTATTAATGACAATGTATCTGCAGAAATAATTTTAATCTGGGTTTTTATGAAGTCTCTGACTTATTAAGGACATTTTGCTCTGTGTGGGACATAGTTCTTTGAGTGCTGTTAGTTGACTGCAGGACTCCCTGGCTAGGGATGGCTCTGAGTTTTGATTTGGTTGTTATGTTTCCTGTCCTTGCCCTGGTCCCAGCTTCCCCTGCCTTGTCCATCATGTAATTTGTTCAAGGGTTTAAGTTTTAGATCACATGCTTAGCATTGTGAAATTTGGACTCTGAATTCATCTTGTAGCTGAGAATAGTTCTTGCCTATGGAAGCAGAACTATCAAAAATTAAACCTGGCTTTTGTGTTGTGGGATAGAGTTGCAAGATCACTTGCTTAGTTTGCTATAGATGTAAATTTTACTTAAACTATGCAAAATTGATGCTGCAGTTGCTTTTTTATCCATATGTCTAACTGATGATTGCTTGTTTATTACTTGAAGTAGACTGTTTTTAGGTTGGGTTTATCAGTAATTAACTTTTAAATAATCTGAGGCTTTATATCATAAAGGAATTTTGCTATGTGGATATATGGAGTTTTGGGTACTACACTCTGGTCATTCTAGTTTCTTTTTGGTCTCAGTGTAGGATGATATTGCATAGCTAACTTATAGCTGAATACAGGTGAACTTGAACTTAAAATGTTTAAATACAGTGTTACATCAAAATCATGACTTAGCAGTTAAGGAATATGTTCAATGAAAGAATAATTCAAGAGATAGTTAAGTTCAACTCTGTGACTAAAATGATCATCTGGGAATTATGGGCTCATCAAACTTCTCTAAATCTCTTCTATTTTTAAGGCAATTTTTAAAATGCAAAATATATTTTTAAGGATAATAGGTAATGGGTCTCAAGTACACAAGGAATAGCAGCATGTCTGTTTGGTTATTATGTGTGGTTGAAATCACTTTATAACATCTGGGTCATCAAGATAAAATCAATTTGATTTTCAGAATAACATTTTAAAAGTAATGGTGCTGCTAAAAATCCTGACAGGCATGCTTTCATCATCCAAGACACCAAACCCCATGCTGTTTGCAAGTTACCTAAATTCACCATGATGTTTGGTATTACTGTGCAGTTCTACAGTACGATTTCCATCAAATATGTCTAGCATAACCTTTGAGCACTATCAGTAGAAGCTAACAGCTTGAAATATCGAAGTTTGAAAAGTTAAAATTTAGTGCTTGTCTTCTATAGGGTTTTAAATTGAGTTTTTGTGACATAACATTGAGTTAAAGTATATTGTGACAGATTGGAGCATATTAATTTTTAAATTAGATTTGGATTCATTTTTTTGAAGTCTTGAATAAATAAGCTGTCACAGGCTTTTATGTATTGTATGTCTAGAAATACACCAAAATTATTGAAATTGTTGTATTTATAAATTAATATAAAGACATTGTTTCATTAGTTTTTATTTTGACCAGTTTAACTGCTTTTTTTAATATCT
>VZTT01008903.1:4230-37401 GCA_013400855.1 Buphagus erythrorhynchus
GCTGTTTGCATGCCTGAGTGCAAATAGGTGATAGAACTGGGTCTCAAATTATCTGAGGCACTGACCCAGGCTGTAAGTTAAGATTCCTTACAGGGAAAAACTCTCAAAGTCATCTAGAATGAACCCTGTTAAGTAAAATGTGCAGACTGAGAACATACCTGAATTTATTGGTCCTCATCTTCTAGTTTGAGGTACTCTGTGCAGTCATTTATTTTCTTTAGATCAACAATATTAATCCTTTCAGAACACATGGGACACACATTTTCAGTCTGTAACATGCTGTTTTTAAAGGAAGGGTAATGGGTCAAAAGCTAATTCTAACATTTTTCAAAGGAAGTTAGGCCTGAGGCAAAAAGCCTAGAGCAGAGTTCTGACCAGTGCTATGTAACAAGTGCAGGACAGAACAATGGCTGCTTCTATGTTTTCAACATTTCAGAAGTAACACCACACCAGGAAGGCTACTGTTTGCAGCATTTAAACATATAACAAAGGAGGTTTTAGCAGCTTCAGAGTTCCTGACATTGGAACAGAGCTATTCCATCCTGTTGTCACACGTGATTATCAGGAACTTGACATTACTGCTGTCTTAGTCGGTACCCAATTCTATGTGCATTTTGTTTTGGTGATTGCTGGTGTGCCTGTGTTCCTGCCCTGCCCTACTCCCCACATCAGGCCTTCTTCCTGGACAGAACTGAGAACTTACACAAGCTCATCATCCATCTTCATTACTGTTCCTGTTGGAGCCCTGCATCACTGGCCCTGTTCTTTATCATATCCTGTCGTCTTGGTCAACTTGTGAAGCAATGAGTATCTTAGGTGCAACTACCAAGTAAGGGGAATTCCTCTTCCACCCAGCCCAGCTGTTACATGTTTTTAGTACCAAATGATCCATTAGCTGCTAAAATATGAATAAACATCAGAATACTGCAACAGAAAAAGAAATCCCAACTTACCTTTTGAATTCTGAGTAGAGGGCAGGAAAGTCACAGTGTGGGCAAACTGTCCAGTCATTGCGCACCATGTGCCGACCCTGCCCACAAAAACTGCAGGTAACTATGGGGCAAGTGCTGCCTGGCCTGGCTACAGAGAGCATTTACTTTTGGACCTGTTATTATTAAAAAGTCTCAGCAACTGAGTTCTAAGATCTTGAATTAAAAGCCCCATATATGTGTTACTGTAGCTTGATTACTGTGTAAATTCTGTAACTAGAAACGGAGCTCTCAGAGTTGCAGTGTTATCATTTGCACTGCTCTTTTAAAAATGGAAATCTAAGAATATACTGAATTACAGTGTCTAAAATTCTTTTAGTTTGGCAATTCTAGAATGCTATCTGTAGATCTGTACCCAGAGCTGTACCTAAATCTGCTGGCACTTTTGGTGTTGTATATGACATACCAAAAATGCCCCCCAAAGCCACAGCACCTGAGCCCAGTAGGTCTCATTCAGCACTTGAGTTTGTGAGCCAGCCTGGCCTTTGCCTCTTTACATTTTCTCTTTTTTGCTACAGTTTACTAGCTTACTTTTGATAGAAGGGGTTTTTATGTATCTTTTTAATACTATAAAAACACAGCAGCACCTTGAACTATACCAAGAAATTATGCTCTAATATGACATGCAACAGCTGACTGTTTTGACACTGACTCTCATTAGATATTTGAAAATGCCACAGTCCTAGTATCTACAAACACCTGTGACATAAACTGTGGCCAAAATGGAGCCTAAGCAAATACTGTGTAACATACAATATCATGTACATTGTGTTTGGCTCATAAAGTTATATTTAAAACCCTTTGTTTTTCTAAAGATACTACTTCTGAAGTATACCTGTCATCTTATTCTGCTAAACCAATAGAGCAAAAACACCCCCATATAATGGATATTAATTTTTGCGTGAGACTTAATTCTTTAGTTTTAATAAAGAATGTTAATGCTAACATTTGTTTCTTGTTCAAGTAAGTTTATCTTTTTTTCTTGCAATTTTAGTATGACAATTCATACTAAAATTAATTAAAAATTGTGTTAGTTATACAATAGCTGTACAGTAATTTCCATCAGGAATGTATGCCATCCTTTCCTTTTCAGTACACTCTAAAAAACCAAAAAATGTTAGAACTTCTCATTTCTGTAAGGATGAGTAACATAAGAAATGTTGAGGTCACTGCCTGAACCATTAGCATTGGATGTGCTTAAAAATCCCCCAAAACAGATATTTGAAGTTTTTTGGGCTTCTTTCTTCAGTTGGTTCGTTTGTTTTTTAAATTTTTTATTTTTAATCTGAAGTTTTGGTAGCTTAGAGGAGGAAAGCTGTGCCCTCCACAAGCTCCTGTACATGGAAAAGGAAAGGGGGACTTCTGTTAGTTCTCTGAGCACTAGAGCCCTGGGCAAATAGCTGAGCTGGGAAGGCATCAGCAGCACTAGCCTGTCTGTTCTACCAACTGCACCAAATGTGTGTGCTGGGGATTCCTGGTGCTGCATTTGCCTTCTCAGGAAGCTCAAGTCTCTGAGAATTACTTCCTGAATTTACTGGCACCCTCAAGTGCCTGCTACTTGTAGGTGGCAAGTGAGGACACTCTATGATAGTCAAAGATAAAAAGAAATTTGGCAAGAGATTAGAAAAACCCATAAATGCATTAAAATATCTAGCTTGGATCCACTAGCAAACTGAAGAAGTTCAAATGAACTTATTTTTAGAGGGAAAGCAGCTTTGCCTTTACTATCACAGTGCAGAAAACATAGCAGACACTCACAGTTGCAATGCAGTATGGAAGGTTGTTTTTACAGCTGGGACACAGAAGTTCACACTCTGGGAGCTGGAAAGCACAGTAGGGGCAGGCTGTTGTTGGCTCTTCTGTCTCAGTTGTGTCCCGACGTCTAAAATATAAATACAGCTGTGAATAAAACCCTCAAGCTGTTTGAACTTAACAAAGCTGTTTTACAATGCCTTTGATATTTAGCAAGTGTTTTTCCTTTGAGTTACTTGCATAGCTTCCAGCTGCTATTTTACATTCTATCAGCTCCTTCCTTTTAACTATTACCCAAGCTTCATCACAATTATGTCAACTCAGAAATAGGTAATTTTCCATTTAATTAGAAACACCACCACCTTTTAAAAGGTGTAATAGATCCTAATACTTCATAAGATTTCAAAACTGTCTGTATGTATTGACTATAAAGCTACAGTTTCTTTGTTTCAGAGTTTTTCTGTGGCAGGATCACAAAGAATGGGAGTAACAAAAAACTGGCTTTCTGGTAGGATTATACAGCTTCTAACTGCCTCCAAAAAAGGCTGTAAGAGGAGTTTCAGAGAAACACCATAAAAACCAGTATCCATAAAAAAGCTATGTAAGCTGAGAATCTTCAGGTCCTGAAAAGATATAACAGATAGAAGGGAAAATAAATAAAACATGGAGATGTTTAAAATCATAAATGATAGAGAAAAGGGTATATCTCTCCCAAGAGGAAAACTACGAGGCATCACCTTAAACTAGCTAGAGACCAGTCTTGACACAATGGAACTTGTTGTAGGAGTCAACTGTCATTAAATACTCACATGACTTTAAGCAGAATGATTGGATAAGCTCATGGAGAGCTTAGAGACTTAATAAATAAATACCCAAATCACCTGTATGAGCTCAGCAAGTCCCTAAGCCTTGGTTAGAGACCATTAGAATAATTGACAAAAGTGTTAAATATGCGTGCCCTGCTCTTCTACAATTACCTATGCTTCCTCCTCTGGCAGAAAATATTGACTATGATCAAAACAAAACTTGAGATAAAGAAGAAAATGTCAGGAACTCATATATTTTATTTGCTTTCCCATTCTTTTTTATCTTAGCCATTTAGTTGTCTAAATCACAGAAGAGCACAATGCTGCTCCTGTAGTAGCCAAGAGTTTGGCTGAGGATTCTCAAAGAAACCAACTAAACCTATGTGGCTGCACTTGTGTCTGTAGGGAGAAGATGGAAAATGCTATTGCTGGTTAGGAAGCATTTAAAATGCACATTCCATTTAGGGCTTATCACGTTCAAAGGAAATCTTTAATTCTCAGAGAAAAGTGGGAAATGGTTCTTACCCTTTCAAATATAAGACAGTGAAATAATATGAAAACAGTCTACAGGCTTTATGAGCAAAAACAGCCTTGCAAATAAAGTCTTGAAATTGTGTGCATTTGATTAACATCACTCACCTGACCATTGTTTCAATTTTCTTTTTGTATTTTGGATCTATTTTACTCCGATACTCAGGTCTCATCAACATAGCAGCAAAACTGAAGGCTGAGTTTTTCAATCCTGCTCGGTGACACTCAATCACAGCTGAAGTCAAGATTGGCACAATATCTGTAATAGAATGAAACAATAATGTCAAATATTTATTTACCAATATTAATGTTTAAAACCTTTGAATTAATATGGCTAAAAAAGTACTGATGAAAAAAGACTGTTTTTCTTCTTTGTCATGATACACAATTGCACGATTTGGGCCATTCTTGGAACCATATACAAGAAAACCATGATTTTACCTCTCACTGCCTAACACTCCTGAAGCCCAGCATGGCACCAGGAATGTTCTGATTTTAACCATTTCTCCCAAATCTGGTCTGCACTCTTTAAAGCCTACTTTTTAGTACCCAAAATAATTTTTAAAAAAGATCAATTAAAATTCTGTGATAAAGTCCCAGAACCAGTCAGGTTATTACACACAATCCTGAGACTGTGTGTGGTTGCGGCTGCAGTAATGTGACAGATTAAAGGGCTGGTGAGGATCCCATCCTGGAGGCTGTGTATGGAAGAGCTGCCTGGAGGAGAATGCAGAGCACATTGTGTAATTGCACTCTGTTGTTGTCCCCAGGATCACAGGGGGAGGATGAACCTTGCAATGCTGATTAAGGAGTTACCCTGCAGAGGACAGCTCCTCTGCTGTCAGCACTTACGTGATGGGAACTTGCTGATGTTGTTGGCTACACGTATAAGCATCCGGGCTCCCTTCATGTGATCACCACGTTTCACATGAATCTGGAATGCAGCAAACAAACCACATTTACTGCAGCCACTGGAGAGTAGTTCCTGCAGCCTGCTCTTGGCATTCAGTCATCCTGCTGGGAGCTGCATGCCAACAGCTCCTTCATGAAACTGAGCAGAGTTGGACTACAGAAGGGACCAGAGACCTCAGGCATGGCTCTTTCCCAGTCTTTCTGGCCTTCAGCCCACCACTTGCAGCTTTTGCCTCACTGCTGCTAGAGAGGGAGGCCAAAGCTGGCTGTGGGAATGGATATCCTGATGGGCATCCATGAGTTAACTAATAGAAATAATTTGAGCCCCTGCTTAATTCCATTTACAGAAAAGCACTGATCCACTTATGGATAAAAACCTCAAATACGACAACAATAGTAATAATAATAAATAGTTGTTCTAGTAGCATAGTATTTGCAAGCATGAGAAAAACAAAAGAAAAGCAAAAACAAAACAAAAGAAAAAAAAAGGCAAAAGAAAAACAGGAAGCCATATGTAATTTTCAATTATTCAGTATTTAAAAAAAGAATATGCTACTCAAAGAGGCAGAAACAACTATGGATTGTCCTCCCGTACCTTGCTGTTAGCATGCACTTGTCAATCTATATGACAATATAATTTATGTACACAGATCATCCATCCAGTTCAATAAATCAGACACTGCAACTTACACATAAATTCAATTTCTCAGTTCCTTACCTTCACTAAAATATAGCTATGTAGAATCATAAGGTTTGTAGCCATCTCAGAAGAAATTTTAATCTTCTGGGTCTTTAACTCTGAATACATACTGAAAAGAACATCACGTGCATTTCGATAGTTTCCTTAAGGAAAAAAAAAACAACAATTAACAGTAAATTTAATTTTTCAGAACAGTATCTTTACTAATGACATATAGGGAAGCTGAAGTTATGTTGATCCTTTGAATAAAACCGTTGGATGACAATTTCTTTGAAAAGTCACAAGCAGTTGCTTGTCACAGCATCCTAAACAATATGAGCCAGGCAGTTTAAAAAAAAATTACACTGGGAGAAGTAATCTAAACAGTAGCAAAATATATATTATGGCAATTCAATATAATGAACTTTAAAAGTCGAAGACGTTTTTAGAGCACTTAAAAATGTTTTGGGGTTTTTTTGTTCTTCAAAGTCAGATATTCAAAGCTACTTTTTAAATGTTACTTTAGCATACTTTTACTTGATCACTTTCTTTGGCAACTCCTTGCCTCTGCAACCAAACAAACCCAAAGCCTGTCAAGGGATAGTTAAAGTTTGAATGTTACTTCACTAGGTTATATGCTTCAAGGTTGCTATCAAGGATTGTCCTGAAACCATAGGATTTAACTGAATTATCAATGTAGCTGAAATCAAGTAGTGTTTTGAAATTAGTCTATTCTTAGCTGTTTTTTCTTGTTTTGTTTTGCTGGTTGTTTTGGGATTTTTTGCATTATTAGTGGCTGAGAAAGTCATACTCTTTGCAGCTGGAGGCATTTAAAGGAAATTCTAGTTATTTCAGCAAACATTTTCCTTTGCCTCCCTATATTTCTCTATCAGCAGATGTTTTTAGTCTACAGAGCAATTTGTAATGTTTTGTTATACACTACAATTGAATCAAACTATGAAATTTGTGTGAGCTAAATATCACTTCAGAATTAGTTGCTAGAAAACAACGTTTTTCTTTTATATTGTATTACTGACTCTCAGTAATACAGTCTTAAAATCACGTGATTACATAAAAACAACTTCAAGGAAATGCACTTAAAACAGCATACCCAAAGAAAAATAGTAAGCAGTATGACTTGAATATTATTATTAGATGGATTTTTAAGGAAAGAACAAACTATATTGGTGCAAATTTCACAATCAAGCTCACTGAAATCTGCTGAAGGAAGGGGGGCTGATGTGAAACTGCCTCTCCAGAAGAAACAGTTACTGCAAGATTGGTACTTTCAAAGAGACAAACATCCTGCTTCTTATTACACTGTTGTAGAACACATTTATATTACTGGGGAATATGAAATTCAGGATGAGATACTGCATTTTAGATACAAGTTTTCAGATTCAGAGAAGCTAGTAAATATTTAAACCCTTGAGCCATTTCCTGCTTATATAATTAGCACAAATACATTATTCACTACTATGATGGATTGGGAGATTTGCTTGCCAAGGGTTTCAGAGGTTTTTCCACTCCTTAGCCCAGTGCTGAGGAGCAGCCAAGGAGCAGTCCATAAATGTTAATTTGCCTGGGTTATTCCCGAGACTGCTACTTTTCCTTTAT
Organism: Buphagus erythrorhynchus; assembly: GCA_013400855.1. Classification (NCBI taxonomy): domain Eukaryota; kingdom Metazoa; phylum Chordata; class Aves; order Passeriformes; family Sturnidae; genus Buphagus; species Buphagus erythrorhynchus. The sequence continues at coordinate 11,517 of VZTT01008903.1, forward strand.
AGATTTTTCTTTTGCATAATTGAAATGAAAAGCAAGGAGTGTTTTGGTGGGGTTGTTGCCGTGGCTACAGAGGAGCGTCAATAATGGAGGTGGCAACTATTTTGCTTCTAGCCCTATCTCTTCTTATTTTTTTCTATTTCTAATTTTAGCAACCCATTACAAAGGAAAACCAAGCTTAAAGTAAGCATATGTCTGGTCCTTCAACAGAAATCAATTCCTCTGCCCATCTCCCAGTTGATAAAAGTCAGGTGCTAAGACTAAAGTTTCAGTATCAAGTCAGAAACCGTATGTAGAAATGGGAATTCTATGACCTGTAATAGAAAGATAAAGTCACAGGCTGTCTGAATCACTATGTTTACTTGAATGTATAAAAAGCACAGATACTTTCCACAAGTTTCTTTTTTTCCCAATATTTAATATACAGGTGTGAGTTCACAGGTTTTCCCCAAGTCTACTTTCAAATTCAAAACTGAACATGAATATGATCAAAAGCACCAACAGATGTCTTCTCTAAGTACAGTCCTACACAAATAAAAGCACCCTATGTAGGGTACCTAAGGAGGTAGCATGAGAGATGCCATCACATCAGAGAAAACAGACTTACCTGAACACTGCTCCTCCCTGGCAATTATTATGGCAGTTCTGGCAGCATCTCGGTACTGCTTCAGGGCCATGTACAAGTGGAACAGGTACTTGGCATCCTGAATGCAATCATACAAGAGCAATTAATGCTGACCAAATGCATACTGCTGTATTCCCTTTCTTGACTTGCTCATCCCATCACCACACTCTCCAAAGAAAGCAGACAAACTTGCTTTGTGAAGAGCTCTTTGTATGAACACGCTTCAGCTATGCCACAGTCACCTGCAGGGTTTGGCTGCTGCCCAGGCACAGAACACCCATGGCGAGGGCCCGGGGGAGTCCTGGCAGGTGCTGGCCAAGCCCTGTCAGCAGGGATGCAGAAAGCCACAGACCGCTATGCACATGGAGAGCTGTACAGGGCAAACCAAACAACTCCAGCTGTGTGGGCATTTATGGTGGCAGAAAAGAACCCAAGGACTCCTTTTAGAAATAGAAGTCTTGCCAGAAATGCTTAAATTGCATTACAGATCTAGATGTAAACATTGCTTAGTGTGGATGCAGATGACAAAATCTGGCCCCTAACGAATGTATTGCTCTGGGACCAGTAGGTGGACATCCAAGGCAGCTAAAAAATTGAAAATTAGGGGACAACCAGCCAATAAGATGCAAAAAGTTTATAATTTGCTATACCACGCACTTTTGATAATTATAGAACTCAGGAATGGCAAATGTAGCAGAAGTTCATCCAAAAACTGGCAATCTAACAGCAGGCAAATTAGTGAAATAATTTAAAAACAAAACTAAAAAACAAGATGGCAGTATTATAGAAAACAAACATGAGCTCTATTTCTGTAAGTGTACTCAAATGTCTAGAAGACTAGTAAAAAAAAATACCAATGAGAGAAAGAAGAATTGGTCTTTGATAACAAATCAGAGTTGGTTTGGTTTTGAGAAAATCCTCAAGAGGTAATTCCTAAAAATACAAAAGAAAATATAGGAATAGAAAAGAAAGAATAGGAAAAGTAAATATTGAAAATGTTCTATATATTGCTATTAAAAAAGTAGAAAAAATAAAAAGCAAAATAAAATGACCTTGCTTATGTTGAAAAGGAAATATTAAGTGAAGAAAAACTGGGCAAGTGTCACTATTTTATATCATTAGCAGTGATTTTTAGAATGGGGTCAATAAAAAGTAAAGCCTGCACATGATAATCTTATAACCAGGAAATTTGGATTAAATTAAGCTAAATATTGTATATAATGGTATGATTCCAACTTAAATGTAAAAATGAGGAAAAAAAAGAAGACACTGGCAACTTTATGGAGAGTTTAGCAAAAAAATCCAAACTAATTGTGCAATTAGTAGTAAATCCAAACATTTAAAGTGTGTATTCCATATTAAAATGGTATAAAAATTACTACAACAGTAATTGCATTAATCAACGTTGTGTTAGCCTCTGGAATATTGTGTGGGTCTTGTAAGTAAGTCTCAGACACAGAAAAAAAACCAGAAATTCAAGGAACAGAAATATTAAAGATATAAAGATACTTCCTAGTGTAGAGAAGATGACTGCAAAGATTAGCTTGTACTTGAGAAGTAAATAAAAAATTACAAATAAAAAAAATCACAGAAATAAAAGCAAGAGAGAAAGAAACACACAGAAAGAAAAGAGAAGACAGAATCTTCTTTTTTAACTTGAAATACAAGGAAAAACATTAAGTGACCAAAAGTAATTACTGTTAAACTAATGATGGAGCAGAATTTTAAGTAACACATGATCAAAAGGTTGAATAATGAAATAGTTATCTGGATAATAAAGTAACTGCAACTACTTATATTAACAGATATTATTTATCCACTGTAAACTGCCTTAAAAAGAAAAATTGCTATTCCCTTAGTGGGGGTAAATCAAAAATTAGTAAAAATAATGGGTTATTACATAATTATAATTCTTCCCAACTTCTGACATCACCTAATGGCCACAGATGGCCAGTCTACTGATGATTAGCAGAAAGCAGCACTAATTCCTCATGCAGGCTGCTTCTCCCCTTTCTCCTGCTGCAGCAGGAAGGGATCTTGTGCCAGCATGGACCAGTGGTCTTATATGGTATTTGCCATGTTCCTAATTATATTTCTCTTAAATAATATATTTTAAATACTTATCCCTACACCACCCCACCCCCCCAAAAGAAAGAAAGAAAGAAAAAAGAAAAAAAGTGAAAGTAATTCAAGAAAAATCAGTCCTATGTTTTACTTTCATACTCCTACCTTTAAAACCCGTAAGTTAAAAAGCAGAAAATGCAGGAAAGAATTTTCTAATACATTTCCTAAGATCCTTGGGAAATTTATTATTGCAATCTGATTTAATACTATTTATTAATAAATTTAATTTTTCTTTTTAAAATGTATGTACTCAGAAAATATGCACACAGAAAACAGCAGAACCTTGCTAGTTAATGTTCCCTGAAAGAGCACATATGACAAATTAAGAATCTTTATAAGTTGAAGTTAACAAGCACAATAGTTGACATAATCACACATGTAAGAAATAGTTTATAATTAGTCAGACAATAGTGTAGCAAAATTTTGGTGAGCATAATAATTTTGATAACATGGCATGTCATTAAAATGCCACACAATTGTTGGCTGTGAAAGATTTAAGGCAATCAGCCTGCTGTCAGTGATGATCTTGTTTGAAGATCAATGATGAGCAAGTTTCTGCTGCATGGCTATTATTAAATTCACTCTTACTTTCAGCTTTACAAACATGCCACGACATAGAAGCTTCTATTTTCTAAAAAACAGTAATATCTTGTTTGATAAGTTCAAGAATAGTCTCCATAGCATAATGAAGATAGTAATTGTTTTTAAAGTAGTTTTTAAAGCAAATATATATGATTTGATAAAGTAAAATTTTATTACTCACTGAGAGAGACTATGGTAGATTGGATTAAAGCATTCAGAAGAACAAGAGAGAGCTTTTAAATAAGGAAAACAAAGCTCTACACTGAAGTTCAAAACAATGTTAAATACAGCAATAATGGCATTTAAAAAATTCCTAAATCTTTTCTAAAATCTTTAGAATCTCTTCACTACAGAGATCATACTGTAGCTGACTTCCCTTACCCAGTCCCATGGACTTCTTTGAACGAGGCAGCTAGGCTGCTGTTCTGAGAAAAGAGACTGGATGCTACAGTTTCTCTCCACCCAACTTCCATCATAAATATGAAATTAATCTTGCTAACACAGATACTGCATAGATTTTTCATCCAGTGCCTCCAACAGCTTAATTCCCTTTGGGCTCTTGCAGTTGAATTCTGTTTGTTTTGCTATGTTTTGCTTCTCCCATAATTTATTGATGTTCACATTTCATATTAAAGTAAGAGATAAATAAAAAAGAGATAGAGGTTTGTTTTTTTTTTTTTACCTTTTAAAAAGCAAAGTTTGCTTGTCCATTAAATGCTCAGTGTCTCTAAAAGTCTAAAATCTCAAATCCTTAATCTATACAGAGAGGAAAGAGACAGTTTCCAATTTCCTAACAGAATGCAAACCACAGCTGTAATATTAGGGGTGAAATCAACTTACTGCACTGAGCTCCTGTCATCTCCATAATTACCAAACTTTACTGCCCTCAGCAAGGCATAACTTATTCTTCCATATATATCAGATTGCACCTAACTGTATTTATCGTGACTTTGTATGAGACCCTAAATTCCTTGACTAGGCAATCGATTGCAGACTGCAACACCCTCACCTGAGGTCTGGCTTTCACCACTTAGCTCACATTCCAGGTCTGCTGTAACAGGCAGTAAAACTTCAAGTGGTTCAGCCACTTTGTTCCATGAACTCAAGCCCAAATATGACTGAATGTACAATAAGCTCTATTATCACCTAAGTAATTCAGAATTCAAAAAGGAGCTGCTAATTTTGAAAATCTGTCTGCAACATTTTATGCCTTACAGTGATGTTGAACACAAGAACTATTGTAGCCTGGTCAATTTTGGGGTTTTGACCTGCATCTCCTACTTTGTACCTTCCTTTCTTCTACTGCAAAAGTTAGACCAACTCTGCTCCTGCAGGAAGAGATCAGTGCTGTAGCTTGTTTCAAGACATACATATGCTAACTGTCCATCTGGGAAAGGCAACAGCCAGCTGGCAAACTGGCAACAACAAACAGCTAAGTTTTGTCTCTTATTCTCATTATGAGCATTAATTTGAACCTTCTCTATCCAACTACCTCCTTTCATAAGGATGACTGAAGAAAAATTATTATATCTAAGATAGTTGCTTCCTTTCTTATATTTCTTAATCTGGAGTTACTGGGTGAATGACTCATGGAATGAACATACAAGTCTTGCTCCTTAACAAAAGCTAAAGCACAGTCTGTGCCTACTAAGAATTCTAGGACAAACTAAGCTCAAAATATCTTGTAACACAGAAATGTGACACAATAGCAGTGATAAAAATACAATACCTGGGGCATACCATCCCCCTCTCCCATAAGATAGTCAATCAGCTGATTTGTTAGGACTTCATCTTTTGCCCGTCCCACCTATTAAAATAAGACACAATAAATTATGATATGAAAGAAGGGAAAAATAACTTACTCATAAGGAGCCTTTCCATAATACACTGAAACTAGATAGATTTAGAACATGATTTTTTTTAGTTCTGTCTGTTCAAATCAGATGATTCTTTGGTTCATCAGCTTTGACTGATGCAGCAGCTCATATTTATTTTCGAATAAGTAGGGATCCCTACTGTTAAGTAGGGATTTTTAGACATGTTTAGATATAATCTTTACTGATATAGTTTTTCTTCTATTTGCAATCTGTCCAAACACACTCAGTGATGCTGGGAAAATGTCACAATACTGAAGGTAAACTTCTTAAAAAGATGAAGAATTTTTTGTTTAATCAAAGTTGCTTACTGTTTCAATTGCCATTTCCATAGCCAAGTTATCTTCTGTGCTTGGACTTTGCAAGAAGTGCCTTAATGCCTAAAACGATACAGAAGAAAAGTTAAAATTGAGACACTTGAAACCCATTTTTTCTAATTTTTATCAAGTTCTCTCTCTCTGCATTTTGATAAGAGAAGTGGCACACTGAATGCTTATCTCAAGTATAGAGGTAGCAGCTGCTCTTACAGATACTCATGCAAGAAACAATTGAGACTGCCAAATTCTGGTGTACACCTTCACTAGCTGTGTAAGATGTAATATGGTGAGAACAAATTAATGATGAATGCAGTTAATGTCACAATGTTTTTAATGTCATGGAGCCCCACATGCCACAGTTGAAGGAGCTGTCATCTACAGTGGCCATAATTTGCAAAAATCAGTCATATTCTTCTGGTATGTGTTCAGCATGCAGAAGTCAAACATTTAATAAGCATTAGTTCACAGACATGTAACTGATCAAAAGTGTGTCAATTAACATACTTCAATTAACATATTTTGTTTTTTAAAAAAAAAGCTTTCAGTTAGGGCACACTGCAGCATATAAATAAATTAGTTACTCTGCAACCAAGTCTCCACTGATCAAGCCAATGAAACGTAAATAAATTGCAGCTGTGGATCATGACATTCAGAGATTCACTGACAACAGTATATCATTGATTCATCCCAAGCTTCTACTGCTATGAAAAACCCATGTGAATGGCAATGTATCATTCACAGAACACAGTCTAGATAACTGTAAATATAAACAGTTTGCTTACACTTTTTACCCTTTAAAAATATATCAGTATGTCATCAATTAAAGCCCTTAAAATCTAACATGAACTTCCCTGTATTTTGAACAGTTTCTATAAACATTTAACTTTCACTGGCTTATCCTTTAAGTACTGACCCGTCCATATTGACCACACAGCAAGAAAAATTTCCCCGCCTGAAAATGTTTCTTCTCTGCTTCAAAATATAGTGCAATGCTCTGATAATCTTCATTGGTTGTACTTTCAGAACCTGCAACAGACAGATCTCAGTATTAGGAGGGTGTTCTTATTAAATAAGGTAAAGACTCTACTGAAGGAACATACTCCTATTCCACTTTGTTTTCCTACTGACATTCAAAGAAAAGCAAAGCCAGACAGACTTAAATTATGTCTTACACATTTTTATCCTATTTAATCAGACTACGTGTCAGGCATTAGGAGATAATAACATAGTGAATCATTGTTTCTACAGGTTTTACACCATAATGAGATTTCTGTTTTTCACAGGATCGTAGAAGAATAGAATGATTTGGGTTTGAAGGGATCTTAAAGATCATCTAGTTCCAACCCCCCTGCCATGGGCAGGGACACATTTCACTAGACAATGTTGCTCAGAGCTCCATCCAACCTGGCCTTGGAACCCTTCCAGGGATGGAACATCCAAAACTTCTCTGGGCAACCTTTTCCAGTGCCTCATGACCCTCACAGTAAACAAATTTTTCCTAATATCTAATCTAAATCTACTCTCCTTTAGTTTAGAACTGTCCACCCTTGCCCTACATTCACTACATTCTCATCTAAAAAATCATAATGAAATGGCATTGCTATGATCTGATAATGATTTTTTCCATCATATCTTGGCAACAATAAAGCAGGTCAAGTGATTATGAGATTATCACCTGAATTGCTTTCACAGTTTCAGAATACGGAAGCATACTTGTATTGTATAAAGTAGGGCTATCAGGGCCAATGCAACCATGTGGTAGCAGGGAGTACTACTTAAGTCTTCTAACCAAGACTCTATTCTGCTGTACACATGTAAAAAAAAAAAAAAAAGACAGCCACTACTTCAAAGTCAGTTTTAAACTCCTTTTCTACCCACTTAGATTTACAGTTTGAGACATCCTATTTTGGATAGAAGTAAGAAAGCATAAGAAACTGTAGAACAATTGTTGCCACCTTGACAACCATCTGCAAACACACATCTATCTCCAAGCTAACTGTTTCTAAGCTTTTATAACCTTCATAATAAGAAATCAATGTCTAAACAAAGAGATTAATTGAAAATACGAGAATTTGGGAGATATATATGTGAAGCTGATAGGGCACTCTTCAAAGATGCCTCACACAAACAGAAACTATAAAATTTGGTGCAAATTGACAAGGTAGACTCTGACTGGCTTGATGGCCTAAGATAAAAGTCAGCTTCTCAGCAAGGTCTCCTTTCTGTCTCTCACTGAGACAAGAGGAGGCCATGAAGGGTCTTAAAGAGTAGAAACGGAAAAAAAGTGACATGTCAGAAAATAGCTGGAAACAAGAGAAAAGGAAAAGGGAACAAACATCAAGAACTGTACCAGTGAAATGCTCCATTTTGAATCAAGATCAAAGGAAGAGATTCCCCAATGGGCACAAGAAAATAGTCTAGACAAATGTTTTATCTCTATGGATAAAAAAAAAAAAACCTGTAGGACAGGCAAGATTTGGGAACCAAGGAGATAGCAAAGCTGAAAGCAAAGTATGGCTTGTAGGCCTGAAGTACACATGTTGCCAAATCTGGCCATGATGACTGGAAATGGGAAACAAAACACTCATTGTCTTATGATTTCAAATTAGTTAAAATCAACTAAAAGAACAGAAAAACATAATGCAAGCAAACTATAAGCCTGGAATACTCACTGATGATATCAGCATAAATCTCCATCTTATTGTGTTGTTGAGCTAATGTGAAAGCTTCATTATTACACTTGGACATAACCAGGAACTGGATGGCAGAACCATAGTCACCAAGCTGCAGAAAGAATCTAATCAGAATGACAAATTAATACCTTAGTACTAATTAGCTTAATGAATGCCCCAAATGTTTTAGCAATAAAGTACACAACATACATACAAATATGACACACTTCTAATCCATTTTATATCTTGATTATTTTAACTAGGTTCCTAAAATTAAGTTAGTATAGATAATACAGTATGGCAATTTTTTATTATTGTCTAAACTTATTAGTTTGGGTTAATATAATTTTAATCAGAAAGTTAACAACAACAACAAAAAATCAGTACCTGTTTAGTTGTCCAAATTCTAGAGAATTCAAAACAATTAACTGAGTTATAGTCACTAGCCAAGTACCAATAACCAGTCTAATATGTTAGCAAGCCTCATAAATTCCCAATAGATATAGACTTCTTTAAAATGTGCATAACGTAATTGTTACCTGGCCACCATCTTTGCTCCTTCAAGAGACTGTGTTTCCCTCACAACATTAACAGCCTTTTCAGGATTATTTAGGTGATCCAAATACAGTCGAATTACACTATCCCATTGTTTTGCATGTTCATAAGCTATCACAGCTTCCATGTACCTGCAAAATAATGGTTCCACATCAGTTGTTTTAACTTTGTAAATAACTCTTTATAATATGGTATGAAGGAAACATAAAATATTTTATTTCTGTGAGATTACTTTGTGGCAACTTCTTTCAGTTTGCATGTAATTGCATTGCTCTGCACTTGCTATGTTCTTTTTGCTTTTTCTGTTTCATTTTCTCTTAGGAGAATGAAAAGCAGAGGCAACAGAAAAATGTCTAGCACGATACTATTTTTGACCTATTCTGCCAGCATCTCTTTTGCTATACATTAAAAACAGTTCACCTCTTCCATATGAAATCCCTTGGGAGCAAGAGAACCATAAAAACCAAATGTGATAGCTAGGCATACAATTTTAAAAATAAGACTTCTCTTCTGTAGACAAGATCAAGAAATTTCTCATTCTCTCACTATGCAATTGACACAAACAGTATTTTCTAGTCTCATCAATGCAAACATTAAACTCTGGTGCTGTTTCATATATTAAAGTACCATTATTCTGAAGCATGTTTACTTACAGGTAAGGACTAGGAACAGAACTACATTCTGTGATTAAATATAACCTATCTGGGGCCTTCACTTCAGCTAATAATTTGGCATTATTCAATATTCTGCAAGTGCAGCCATTAAGATGTACCAGTAATTTGACTGTAGAATGAAAAAATGTCTTTCATGATTATTCTCCCTTTGAATGACCTTTAAAATCACAGCTAATGAGTTGTTAGAAACAAACTGAACTTCAATACTCTGCCAAGTGGAATGACGTTCAGCACTTTAAAACCTTTGATGACTTTTGTTAGAAAGATATTAATGTTTAGACAGGACAACAATTAAGTAGAAACACATCTTTGATACCAGATTAATGTCCTTAGATTATGTTTCAAATCTTCAATACACTAAGTATAAACTCAAGTTTACATATTTTAGAATCCATTTTCACATGACTGTTTTATGCAAAAGTTTCAGTATGTGTTTTAATTTATTTTACAAAAACACTAATGTATAATAACAACAACAGCAATAGTATGTTTTATATTAAAAAAGAGCATTCAAAAGTACCTGCCATCTGCCTCCTTGGCCTTTGCATATTGTAGGTGAATCTTTGGAGATGAAACCTGAGGAAGGAGTTCACCAACCTTTGACCTAGAAAGATAATAGCTATTTAATAAATACAGCTGGATCCAAATTTTCTCCAGTAAAACTGTCATATTTACATCAACACTGAAAAGGAGTCTGATAGAAGAAACTGAACATAATGGATAAGCTTTGGAGTAATTTCAATATTTTCAAAAAGTTGCAATTTTTAAGAACCGGAAATGACAGACTGCTTCGTGAGCATACAGGCTTGAAGACAGTCTCATCTTTTTTTTAAGTCTGAGGTGTACAAACATAAGAAGTGCCAGATCAACAATTTTTACCTCAGGTGTTCTTGGATTAATCAACAGAAGAAGCACAGCATTAAAACCGTAATCTGAAAGATCTATAAAACCAACAAACTAAGCAGTGGGCCTTTCAGGACAAAGGATATGAGAGACTCAACAGAGGTTGACCTTAAATCTCACCTATCTGACTAAAAGATGGGCACTCTTCACACTGAACCTCCCTCTGCAAGAGTAAACAAAGCTTGTACCTCCCACTTCCCAAATCAAGGTTATCATTAGATGCAAGCTACTCCCCTTAACCAAGTGCTTTCCTGGCTCATTTTGATGCCACTGACAATTCTTTAATGGAATAAAATTTTCATTTTTCAAATAAATGCACATAATATTCCTAATCTTTAGAGCACTCATATGAAAGAGGTCTTACTGAACTGTCTGATCAGTTCCTAATGTGAGGAGTCCATACAACGTAATTAGGTCAGAACTGAGCCCTTAAATCTCTCAGAAAATTGGACTTTTCCAATGGAGACTTCACAATAACCAAATTAACTTACAAAAAGAAAATTATGATACTGGCTACTCTTGAATAATTTCCAACTGTCCAAATACTCAGTCTCAGCTATGCATGTTATGAAACTAAAAAATCTAATTAATTAAACAGTAACTACTCATATATAATTACTATATTCAGTGTGCACTAAATTCAGTGTGGATGTCTGCATATGCACACACCCACAAAGGACTTGAAATTGCAGGAAACTTTAAACATAACACCCAAAAAAAGGAAAAAAAATTACTTCCCATTTACAGTAAGACTATATTAAAAAAACATAAATTTCTGAGAGAAACTTTAAGCTTGAATTTGGAACAATAAAATCAATAAAACAGTTAATGAGACATTTGTGTTATTCAGAGAATCAATCTTTTCTAAAGAATACCCCAGCAAATCCTCTGAAATACAACATTTCCCTGAAACCTGTACTTACCAGTTTTTACACCGGATGTATACTGATGCTGCCTTGTCATAATATTGTCCCTTTTCATACAGCTGAGCAGCTTCTGAAAATTGCTACAATAACGGAAACCATTAAAATATAATTTCTAAATTAAGATCATAAATAAATTACTAACCTAGTGAAATCACATATTCAGCCTTAACTTATATTAACTCTCTTGAGTACCTTCATATTCTCCAGAATAGCTCCACAGTCTCTTTTTAATAACCTACTGGGATGTTTAATGGCCTGGTTTACCCCTCGACGGACATCTCCCATCCGAATGGACATCTGAGCCACACCAGCAAGGCAAATTTCATCGTGTTCCTGGTACTGGCAATCAAATGAAAAGCAGTAACTATAGATTACACATCAGAAACACCAGGTCACAAAAGTGACAATAATCAAGCATTGAAACAAACTAACAAAATATTACCGACTTAATAACATTTAATTGAGAGCTGAATTGAAAAATTGGAAAAAAGTAAGTCAGAAACATGACAACTTAATGTATATAGTGACAGTACAATGCTATCATTACTAAAAAGGAATTACCTTACTATTTCCAGTGATTCCCTTCTCATAATGTGCCAGTGCATTAACATAATCACCCCTAAAAGAAAACTGGAAGTTATACAGACAAATATTTTTAATAGGAAGAGATGTTTGCCTTCCTACCACTTCATGCATGCATATGCATGTATCTGTCTTGATTTAGACATAACAAATAGTAGGTTGTGAGGTATGCGAGAGGTGGACAGTTACACAGAATGTCATGGCACTTCCTATGGACTTGATCAAGCTCTTAGTCAAAGACACAATTCCATCTCTCAATTCTGTTGGACAGAGACCAATAAACCTCCCTTAAAAGGCAAATAATCTTTCTGCAAAACACACCTCAGTGGTCACAGCTCTATTCCAGATTTTTCTGGAAGACAAATGAAGGTAATCTTTGAAATGATTTAGAATTTTTGCAACACAAAATCAAAGGCAATTTTTTTTCCTGGAGTATATTCAGAACTCAAGTTCCAGATGGTTGCATTGCTTCAACTGCATCCATTCCTTCCTTTCTGTGACCAGTAAGTGTCCTCTCTCAATGCCAGGTGTACTGCCAGGGGGAGGGAGTTGTCCACAAACTACTAATAGGTAAGTTTTTCCTCTTGATTTAGATTTTAAACAGACCAGGTTTTATCTGGGAAGAATTAACTATTAAATAGACTTTAAAATCATGCCAAATGGTTAATACCTTCTGTCTTTCAGGGATTGGCAGCCTTGAAATTTGACATACCTCTACCTAAATGAATTAAGAAAATGAAGGCATATAGATATTTAAAGAAAGACAGACAAAAGGCATGGCTTTCATCCAATGTAAGAAGTGCTAAATGATTTGGACTTTCTCTGTTTTCCAAGCACTTGCCTGCACCAAAGTATTTATTTAGTAGATGATATTATATAGTGGACCTACCAGTAGCAAAGAACCTATATATACCAGAATTAGTCAAAAGGAACTATGATTTACTAACATGTCTCTAACATGAAAGATTCCTTGCAAAACTCCTCTTCCTCATACTATAGCTGCAAGACCTCACTAAATCCTCTCTCAGCAATGCAGTCATCTGAAATATCTGTGCTCTTCTATTGAGCATGAGTATTGGTTTAATATTCTTACATTAGAGCCTTACAGGAGAACTTACATGAATTCGAGCTGCACTGCATATTCCTTTGATATGAAAGGGATTTGGTCAGGGGCCAGACGCTTAGCCAGCTGAAGAGCTTTGTCCCAGTGCTGCAAGTCTTTTCGCATCTATTAACAAAGAACAGTAACATTTTCTGATGCAAGTATCAAATTTGGACTTCTATTCTGAACTTTATATTATTTTAAATACAACTACTGACTTAATATTCTAGAAAGATTCAGACAATTTGAGAGACGTTCATCCTGAAGGAAGGTCTGTTAGGTTGACCCTGGAAATGACAGGCCTGTCAGTCTCACTTCAGTGCCTGGTAAAATTATGGAAAAGATTATTCTGGAAGTTATTGAAAAACATTTGAAGAACAACACAGTCATTGGTCACAGCCAACACAACTTCAAGAAAGCAAAGTCCTACCTGACAAACTTAATTTCCTTTTGTTATAAGGTAACCCACCTAGCTGATCAAAGACAATCGATGTAATCTTTTTGGATTTCAGTAAAGCTTTAAATACAGTCTCTTAGAGTAAGTAAAATGCTGGGTAAACACGTCATGGGATGGGTAAACAACTGGTTCACGAGTCAGGCACTAAGGGTTACGGTGAATGGGGTGACATTAGACAGGTGACCTGCCACTAGTGGGGTTCCACAGGGCTCCCTCCTTGGCCCTTTGCTCTTCAACGTCTTCATAAATGACGTGGACACATGATCTGAAGGTATAATAAATAAGTTGTCTGATGATACTAAATTGGAAGGAAAGGAACTTCCTCAACGGTAGGAAGGCCCTGCAGAGAAAACTTGCCAAATTAGAGGACTGGGCACTCACCAGTTGTATGAAGTTTAACAAGGGCAAGTGCCAGACGATGCATGTGGGACAGAGCAACCCTGGATGTGCAGACAGACTGGGGAATGGGATGCTGGAGAGCAGTGCCATGGAAAGGGACCTGGGGGTCCTGATCCATGACAAGTTCAACATGAGCCAGCAGTGCCCTGGCAGCCAGGAGGGCCAACCCTGTTCTGGGGGACATCAGGGACAACATCAGCAGCCAGGCAAGGGAGGGGATTGTCCTGTTCTGCTCTGCAGCGGGACAGCCTCATCTTGAATATTGTGTGCAGTTTTGTGCACCACAGTGTAAGAAGGATCTAAAGCTGTTAGAAAGTGTCCAAAGGAGGGCAACAAAGATGGTGAAGGGCCTTGAGGGGAAGCCCTATGAGGAGTGGCTGAGGTGACTTGGTGTGTTCAGCCTGGAGGAGACTGAGGGGAGACCGCATTGCAGTCTGCAGCTTCCTTGTGAGGGGAAGAGGAAGGGCAGACACTGATCTCTTCTCTGTGGTGCCCAGATACAGGACCTGAAGGAATGTCCTGAAGCTGTGTCAGGGCAGTTTTACATTGGATATCATTCAGGAAAAGGTTCTTCACCCAGAGGGTGGTTGGGCACTGGAACAGCTCCCCAGGGAAGTGGTCACAGCACCAAGCCTGACAGAGTTCCAGAAGCATTTGGACAATGCTCTCAGGCACATGCTGTGACCCTTGGGGTTGTCCTGTGCAGGGTCAGGAGTTGGACTCGATGATCCATGTGGTTCCCTTCCAATTCAAGATAGTCTATCATTCTAGTCACACAATGACAAGATCAAAACTTAAAGGACAAAATTATCAAAAGGTAAAATATTCCAGCATTAACCTGGAAACAAAACCAGCAGAAAATATACACATCTCACATGAATACCTCAAGAGCAGCAATAGGACAGGAGGATGCCAGATACAAATCCTGAGCCAGATTAAAATCACTAGTAAACATTGCAAGATGTCCTGCTAAAAGGTTGTGGTCTTCTATTCCCTGTAGAAAGACATAATAGGTGCAGAAGTAGTCCAAAAGAAAATAAATACTGTATAAAAAACATAATCGAGTAAGAAAAATTAAGAAAAATAGTAAAACAAAATATCCTTACATTTTACAATTATGTGTATTGGATTCTACAAACCAGAAAAAGCCCTCTGTGCCACTAGAGCAAACAGTGTCTAAAATTAGCAATTTGCATAAGTATAATTTTAAGGTACTATTTCACTTTTAGATGTATAAATGCAATCTGGTTTTGTTTTGGATTTTTTTAAATAGCAGTCTTCAACATTTTCTCAAAAATAACAAAAGAAAATAAGAACCTCCCAATGCCTGAGACATGAATATATTCTGCTGTTCTCAAGCAAATGCAAGAAATACTGTGCAGTCCTGTAGAGACTGCAACCACTTCAAGAGAAAAGCAAACAAACAGTCTGTAGTTTGGACGCTTTATCCTCTATATCCCTTGAAAGCAACTCAACTTCTGTTTGAACAAGAACAACCCCTTCTCCCAGAAAAAAAAAAAAACAAGAATTCTGCAATTTCTAAAGAGGAATTAAATTACCATATTTCCTATTTACATTTTACCTTTACTTGCTCTAGTGACATCACCATCCCAGCATTACCAGATGTTCTATAAACACGTATTGCAAAATCCACCTCCATATGATGTAAGCAAGCTTTGCCCAGCTCATTCCAACAAGACTGATCATTCAGGAGTGTGCAAATCTCCCATGCTTCAGAAAACCTACAGAAGGTAAAACACATTCACAACTACCTTCATTTTAGATATACTCAAAACTCCCTCTCAACATTTCTCTCTCTCTTAGAGAAAATGTAAAAAACATTTACTTCTAAGCCATGGAGAGATGTATCAGGAAGAAAGGAAAAATACGAATGCGTACCCTCTCCTGTTTCTACCACACTTTTTCAGGAACCCATCTGCTTTCCCTACTCTGGCTTTCTTTCCATCATACTGATTTTGCATTGCTTCATTACAATGGGAGGAGTGTACGACTGAAGCACCTTCAGCCAGTTTTGGAGGACCCACTGCCATAAAACCCTGAAAAGTCTTGAAAAAAATTACTTTAGGCTTTTACTCGATAGTGAAAAAATTGAAACCACCACTGGGTCATTTACTTTGCTTGGTCTGCCTGGAGAGCTATGTGAACTTATGAATCAATCTGATTTATCAGTATTCAGCAGGACACTTCAAAATCACCAGGATATGCTATATTGAACTATAAGCACATAAGATAACAATTTACACAATATAATTAAAATGCAGATGTACCTTTTCAACATTAGAGTCTGAGTAAGCATTTGTCTCAGCATATCAGGTCCAAAGTCTTTCAAATTGCCAAGGAAACCGTGAGTAGTTAAATAGATATTGTTTGTTTTCCCACTCTGAGTCTGACAAGTTAATTCTCCATTATACAACAACAAAGGTTTATGGGAATAGGGGACTTCCATGCCACCTGCCAAAATAATCCTTGATCCTAGATTCAAAGATCAGGAAGAAAAAAACAGACGTCTTGTAAAAATCCCTACATGGTAAAAAGTATAGCAAGCAGCTGAAAACATGTATATTTGCAGGGCATTAATTCAGGGTCTGTAATTCTGGCAGTCAGCAGCAACTACACAAGTACACATCTCTCAGTGAATATACAGAATGTAAAGCTTTTAAACCAGTAAGGTCCTTTTCCAAATGTTTTTGGGTCAATTTCAATGTTTCTCTCTTGCAAATATAGAAATGGCTATGTTTGCAAATTAACACTTTCCATGAATACAAGTTTTGTGACCCTGATGCAAGTTTTGTCAACCTGATCCTGAGATTCTTCTCATGAATGCTTCAAAATACAATTGAAGCATAATGTGTTACTATCAGATGAAATATTATAATAGCAAGAAGCTTATGGAGTTGAGACCAAAATGCCTTGAAGCCTTACAGAGAAACCTGCAAAGTAACTAGTTTTCTGTTCATCAGTTGCACTTCAAATCTTCTGTAGTACTATTTATTTCTAAGACAAAGGAAGATTCAGAACATGTTTTACTTTATTAAGTAAAATAGTATAATCTTTAAGAATAACCTTTTTAAAGAGCTTATGGTACCTTGAATGGTATCCTTATGAAAAACGTAAGTGTATACTTTATCATCATCAAAAGCAACAAAAACACCTTTATCCATTGGCCAGTTTTCCCACAGGATTCCTTTAATGGTTGGTGAGAAGTCTGGAATCTCATATACTCTATCATTTACCTATATATAATGCAAAAGTAAAATTACTATCAAGCTANAAAAGTTCCCTTATAAGAAGTAATTCTGAATAACATAAGAATTTAAATTTGAAGTGGAGAAAATACACATTATATAAATGATATTTACTATTCTTTAAAAAGAAGGTATGGAGAGGGGCGGTGAAACTGGCTAAATTATGTATTTAAATACACAAGCATATACATCTTTGAAAACTACCAATCAGGAACTTAGTACAATGGAATTGTCCTGATCTAGCATGACCGCTTTCATTACCTTACACTACCATTAAGTTATCTTCAAGCTTCCTTACCAGTTTCTTCTATCAGCATACATGCTGGAGTGAAAAAATCTTCTTCATTTTCTATTAAAAACACTATATAGCTGAAGAGCCTGCTTGTAAATATAATGTATTGGTATCCCACAATCAACTTACTGGACAATAGACAAAGCCATCACTTTTGTCATCAATGAAAGCCATTCTGGTTCCATTGGGATCTGGAAAAACCTTTCTCACACTGACAGGATGCCGATATTCATTCACATATTGCCAGTCTTCAATGTAGAAATAATGAATAACTCCAGTCTAATGAGAAATAATAGAAAATGTTAGCAATTAAATCAGTAAGTGGTGAGTAGGTAATTATTTTGGCTGTAGTGTCTTCCATCTTAGAGTACTGAGTGCTCAAAAAAAGTACTTCTAAGTGGATTTTTTTGTTTCATTCTCACACCCTGTATTGGGTAAGACAGGAAAAATTTCAGAGGAGCAAAGAAAGGATTTGGGAGGTTTCAGGGCTTCCTTTTTTTTGAGGTTGGTTTTGATATTTATCTTCCCCTGCTTTGTGGAGACAAGTGTTTACTGTGCAGTTCTCTAAACAAATGAAATGCCTGTCTCATTGCTGAGAGAAGCATAGCCTTCAAATAAAGCTGTAAAATTTGTTTCCAAGGAAGAACCATACATTCTTAAGAAGAGAGGTACCTAACTCAGGGAATAAAAGCAATCAAACTAATTTGTGATTAAAGGTATATTTTAAAAATTGTGCCTTTTGACATCAATGGGAGATTTTGCACACATCAAATTGATCGGCTGCAAATTTAGTACTTTAAATTTACCAGTATCATTTTAGGTACTGAGGAGGTGGAAAAAGCCTCATCAGCTACAAAACCACTCAGGTTATTAAACCAGTTATTAAACCAGAGATAGTGGTTCTGCCTTTCCTTTGGAAGGTCAATACATCAGTCAATATCATAAAAAGCAAGATACTACAATGTCAAACGTGTCCTGTATTCCCAGTGCCAGAAAGTGTCCTGTTTGTTTTAAAAGGAAAAAAACATACCCTCATACATAAAAAAATCTCCAGAAAAAATCCATAAGCATGTCCACATCCTTCTTCAGTGCCCTCCTTAATTCCTATCCTTGTTGAAACATATAAAAAAATTCTCTTTGGACAAAGGCTTCAGTAGCAAGTCAAGGCTTTTATTTATGCTATGACACTTGTATACATGAGTACCTTTTTGTTCACATTTTTCACATCATCATCTAAATCAACAAATTTGCAAGGCAAGTGTATGCTTTTTCTTATATCTGGAAGACATTTTGATCGCCAACTCTCTCACTACTGCAATAGAATTAAGTTCTGCTTTTAAAAGCAGTGTTTTGCAAAAAACACTAGTAAAAGCAAAACTTAATCTTCCTGCCAATGCATGTCATATAAATGCAACAGTAAAGGAAGCTGGATGCAATTTTGACTGTATTTGCTCAAAGCTCTTGTATAGAAAATAATCCACTCTGAAGTTCACAGATGCACTTTTTGTTTTGCTAAAAGCGTAAGCAGTAATCAAAAACATTCAGACAGAAATATATTCCATCTAAAAAGATCTTTTAAAAGAAGTAATACTTACATCTGTACCATATATAAGGAAGTCACTAGTTAAAGCATGGCACAAAATTCGGTATTTATCATCATCTGCTGGGAAAAGTCGAGTTTCTCGTTCTTCCTGAGAAGAACCCAAACCCTCACTTTCTATCTAAACATAAAGAAGAGAATGAACTGAAAAACTCCACTGTTAACAATAGGGTATCATGGTGTTGCTTGTATCAAACTCTAAGAAAATTATATGAAAAAAACCTTGCCATGTGCATCCCTTAAGAACCCAGCATCTGCTTCTGTCACATTACCAGAGACCTTTAAAATAAAACTTATTAAATAGATGACAAGAAAATGCTTTTCTTCACCTGTTCCAGTCTAGGTTGTATCTCTAAGTCTACAGGATCTCAGCTCTATATTTTACTTAGCTGCAAAAGTGTTCTGAAGAATTTTAAATTTTTATCTCCATTAACTAAAGATCATTGCATTTTATTTAATTTTAAAAATTACATTAACTTGTTCAGTTTCTATCAACTCATTAATTCAATAATCCAAACTGCCAGAGCTCTTACCATATGCAACTGGACTTTACCCTCAAAAAGAGCAGCAGCATAATCGGAATTAAGGTGCATACTTGCTACTGTCCCCAGGTACTCCACATCGTTAAGCTTTTTTACATCTAAAGGATTTAAACAGAAAAGATAAGGTAAAAATATTTTGATTTTGTACAGGTCTTCACTTACCTAAATTTGCAGCTGAGTAAGCTTATGTGAAAATCTCACAACTAAGCAGAGACGGGACAAGTCACACATAAAGAGACTTTCTTCTTAGCAGTCAGAGAACTGGTTAGAAACTACAGGAGAAACTATTTTCCTGTGCAACTCTGACTAATATTGTTACAGTTTTATTTAATTTACTGTCACTAAAAAAAAGGGGATGCTTAGAAAAACATGAAATTTACTGTCTAAAATTTGGACACAGCATAACCAAATTTTCCTTATCCCATAAAAACAACATGAAGATCTGCCAAGCTGAAAATTTAAACTCTCTGATCGTAGTTCCTAGGTACTTTGCTGAACTTAGTACTTTAAGACACAGATATAAAATGTCTCAAAAGCCTGAAGTCCTTCACTGACTAACACGATGATGTGAAAAAACAAGTAAGCAACAGTCTACATTTCATGACCAATATCTCGGGCGAGAAGTTTTATTTTTATTATTTACAATGCCTTGCCATAAGTGCTTCAGCCTGCAACAATTATTGTCCCATCCTAACAGGACCATATGGCAATTCAAGTTTCTATTGTACAATGTGGAATGTCCAGAACTGCTAAATACAATACGGAATTAATAAAATAAGATAGAGTGCTGCATTAGTTTTAAGAGAACTAAATTTATGCTTACTATTCTCTCCCAGTGCATAAAACCAAGCCCGATTGTTCATTCCTACAGCCAAATGATAAACACCAATAGCGACAAAACTGGGCTCTACTTCAACAGAGACTGTGACTGGTAGCTCCTGTAAGAAAACAAAACAATAATACAATTTTGATCCCCTTTTGCTTACTTTAATTACATCTTTTTGCTTACTTTAATTACATCTACGAGAAGTTTAAAAGGAAGAGGTTATCATACACTCTCCACATGATTTGCTATGGTGACTTCAAGAAGAGAAGTGAGGTATGCAATCCGTGTACTGCAAGCATCTCCAAGGATTGGAAGCTTTGTCAAGAAAACATGGAGGGATCCTTTTCGTGTAGATACTGCCAACAGCTGTCCATCATCTGTCCAAGCCATCTGATCTACACCTAAAATATTCACAAGCTTTTGTAAAAAAGATAATCCTTTCTTTAACTATTGTAACCAACAAGCAATTCTTTTGCTCTAAACTGTGAAAATGGTAGGAATTAATATCTAGAATATATGTACTAATGTACTCAAAGCTAACCAATTAATCCAATTCCAAGATCAGTTAGAATCACTCAAACCAAACACATAATTTAGTAACATAGCATTTTCCTGAGAGTGAAGACTTCACAGAATCACAGAATAGTTGAGTTGAGATGACCTTAAACGCCATCTAGGTGCAACCCACCTTCCACTAGACCAGATTACAGATCTGCTACAAAACTGATCAACACTCCTCCTCTTTTCAACCCTGACAGTTCAGGCATTCAAAGCAGCTGAGCAGAATTCAATCTTATTCCCCTTACTGCCAGATCAGTCAGTACTAAACACAGAACTGGTGTTTGCTCCTCAGTGTCTGAAAATGCCATTAGAAAAACCACACTCTAACTGACTAATACCAATACTCCAAGGGAGTCAGGGAAGTGTTGTGCTTAAAATATCCTATATTTCTTAAAAAGAAAAAATTAAAAAAGGAAGGTTCTTAGAAATAAAAATGCTGGAGGCAAACAGCTACTTGACCGTAACTGAAGCATTTACAAACACTACATGAGGAGATAAGGGTGGAAACTCACTACTCAAAAAAATGGTTTTGTAACACTGTTCTGGAAGCCACAGGCACAAGTCCTGTACATCAGGACAAAACCAGATCAAGTATCAATGTTAGTAAAAGATATGCTGAAAAAAACCTCATGGAAAGAAGCAGAAACCAGTTAAGTGTATTATTGTAATAATCTGAATATATTGTAATACAGATTCAAAACCACGCAACACTAACTGATCAAATATTCTGAGAGCTGTACTTCTCTATACTTTGAATAGGTAAAATATGCTCCCATTTTGCTACAGGTCACCTAATAAATACAAGTTGGGAAAGCAGGAGTTTTTGAAAAATTCTATATTTACACAGTTTTTTCCAACAGCAGTACTTTCACTCCATGAACAGAGACACTGTCAAAATGCCAGTTTACTTAATTTGTAAAAATTTCTATCCCCGTGAAGGAAGTTAACATACCTTTGTTTTCATCATCCAAGTTTATTATGGCATACATTTCTCTCATATCTGTCAGATCATGGATTTTGATGCTAAAACAAAAATAAAGAGTCAATCATACCCATCCATTTAAATCTCAGTCATCATTAACTGAAAGAAACCCAGTCCAATCAAGATAGCCTAATGGAGCAAAAAGTAGAACACAAATGCAAAATGTCTTCAATTGCCTAAAAAATAACACTTTATTATCCATCACTGTAAAAAGTGAATCACTGTATCACAGTGAACAGTGAATCACAGTACAAAAATATTTGCTCAGAGAACTAAAATTTGAGGAAAAGGCACAAATCCAATTTGAAAGAATTCAGGGTTGGGAAACATAGACTTTTATTCCCTTTTGATCTGTTAGAGCATTTTGGTTTTAAAAGACATTACTGATGGACTCACAGGGCTTGAAACACAGATGCAAAAAATACTTTCAATCTTGCTGCATATAAAAGAGACAGAGTCAGAGTTTGCTTATGCTGTCATGTCACTCAATGCAAGTTAAACCACTCCTTAAAGAAATAACCCTTACTGTACAACAGCTCAAGTGCTTGAAGTTGCACCATGTTTTGCTCACAGTTATACCATTCTTGATGTGCAAGTGTCATAAATCAGCAGCTTGTCCTACACAGAGCTGAGGACAGAGAGAACAGTTTGACTCCTACTATGGCACAATTCCTCTTTTGCTGAAGAATTCAGGTATCACAGAATCAGGGATTAGCAGATGAGGAGCTAAAGGAGCTATTCTATCATATGCACAAAACATTGTGGAAAAACTCCAGTGTATTTAATTATTTATTTCCTTAACTACTCACACTTTTCAACTTTTGTCTAGACTNTATAGAGTATTAATTAAATTAATTTTTCTCCTGTTGTTAAGCAGATGTTTATGCTCAATCAATGAATCTTAGTAAAGAAATTTGAAATTTTTTGTAGCCAAGAAACAGAAAAAGAATGAATAAAAAGGAACAATATATACTAAAGTTAGTTTCTTTTTTGTTTACGATTAATTATATTTATTACAGTTGCAGAGTTTTTTGTCAATAATAGCTTCTCCTAACTCTAGGCAGAGCAGCAGTTCCACAGAGCAATTCATCTTACCTTTTCTAAATTCACTTCTTAGGGAGCCTTGACGCCTTAGGAAGCATAGTGTGAATGCCCAGTAGCTCCAGCTGTGGGAGATGAATTCTATTCTTTATATATAAAACAACCACTTACCAATTGTCTCCACATGATGCAGCTTTGTTTAATGACTGTGATATAGCAATGCTGCTTAGATTATCCTTATGATTATGAGCTTGAAAGACTTCTTGTCCTATTTCACGAATGTGTGTAGAAATGACTATAAAACACCCATGTGAGAAACCAATCATGATATAGCCATCACCATACCTGTTACAAAAAAGCAACGATTTAGAAAAGAGATCCATTAATGCAATATGCAAAAAGCATTTTCTTTCAGACTGCTGGGGTACAGTCAATGCCTCCCAGTAACAGAAAAAATAAACAAATTATGGGAATTTATATATATCATGTTGAACCATATAATATAAAGTAGGTTAAGGGAAAACTATCAAAGGTTCTCAAAGGACAGAAACATGTCCGTGCCCAGATGCCTTGCAAGTCATCTTTATTCTCTCCTGTATTCTATAATGCCACTTTATTTTCAAGCTGCACACATGGCAGTGATGCCAGGAGAAAGATTTCTGTTATCTTCATTGAAATAAGTATACCAGAAGATGACAACTTTCATTTCAAGGTTATGACGTATGTTCTGGCCCATCAAAGCCACATCAAAACAATAATGCCAGTCACTGTGCCCTTAAGGGCACTGCAAACACAGTAGAAGTACCAAAGCAACAAATTTGTGAATATTCTGTTTACTTTTCATAGTGTCAAGTAGAAATAATGAGGTTAAGGCACAAATAGTTAAAGCATGTAAAGATGAATTCAAACATTATCTCATTAGCTCAATTGCAAGAAAAATCACTGCAAGGGAAACAGCCCAGGTACACCTTGTTACACATGGTCATAAGCATATAGCTTCAGGTTTTCTTAGTGCTGTAGTGTAAAGGGATGTCAATTCCATGTTGACTGAACGGGCATTAAAAGACAAGCTGTAATGATTCAAAGATACAGAAATAGTACAG
Organism: Buphagus erythrorhynchus; assembly: GCA_013400855.1. NCBI lineage: Eukaryota > Metazoa > Chordata > Aves > Passeriformes > Sturnidae > Buphagus > Buphagus erythrorhynchus. The sequence continues at coordinate 35,519 of VZTT01008903.1, forward strand.
ATACGTTTTTTGTACAGATCTGAAACTTCTAGCTTAGGTTTTCTTCATAGGAACACTACCAATGATATTGCACAATAAGAAGGCTACAAGAACTTTTCACAGCTTTGCAAATCAACAAACTAGCTGAAGGACACAACTCCACCCCTAGCTCTTTCATCAGTTACTCATCCAAACAGGAAACAACCCATAAATCCCTCAGTTTAATCTTGTCAAAACAGCAAAATATTTTTGTTTAAAGCTGAGCATAGCAACAGTGATTCTGTAGGAAGATACTGTTTTTATAGCTATTGAATCATCAAGTAGAACAGTTAAAAATGTTTTGTGTTCAGAAAAGAATTACTGAAAAGTCTACAGTATATACAGGCAAGAAAAATCCAGTCTAAGCAAGGGATAGATGATTTTGTTTCCAGCATTTATCAGAACTACTTGGAAAATACCCAGCTTCTTAATACTAGAATAATTAAGGAAGTTCTGCTCACCATTTGTAGCTCACAATACTGCCATAAGGCTGCTGAAATTTCAGATCAATTGGGTTATCAGGATCATTCAAATTAAAAAGGAAGAGAGTCTTCTTGCCAACCACTATACTTACCTGCCAATGAATGAAAATAAAAATTAACACGACAAGAATGGCATAACTTTAAAGTAAGGCCCTATATCTTTACTAAAAGACGAGATTCAGGAATTTGAATAATCCTTAAGAATCTCATGGATCTGAATTCTGAATCTTCATCAACAGTGGAAGAGATTTTCAGGACATTCTCCTGTGTAAGCCAGTGGTTCACAAATCTAAATGCAAGCTCAGAAGAACATGCATCTCAAATTCAAGACTTTCTCCTACAGAAGTCAGCTGCATTTCCTCAGAAGAATAGGCAGCAGGTCACATGGAGTTATCCTTCAGATTATTCCCACTTTAACTACAGTATTTTGTAGTGACTTCTTACTGTGCTTTCCCTGGTTGATACTCTTTCATCAGTCTTCATAACTGAGAACTGCATGTCACTGGGATCTGAGCTGACTGAGGTCTGCAAAGAAGAGTGCAGATTGAGAAACCAACAGTTAATGTAGCACATACTGATGACAAATAATTGCATTATTCCTGTCATGTATAATTTTGCATAAGGACAGACAGGGAAAATTGCTACTACATTTCATACCAAAATCAAGAAAATCATTGGAGAAAATATGACCTCAGTTTGGGTCTTAATGACACATTAGCATAAAATATACTTTAAAAAAAAAAAAGCTCCTTGTCCTTGAAAGCACCGGGATTCAAAAGGAACAAGTTCCCATAAATCCCAACTTTCTTGGGAACCAGAAGTATTAATGTACACCTAAAATCAAATGTGCATTATAAATACTACCTGTCTTATAGTATCCCCTTCCTGATTGCTTATAGTAATCATTTTGTCTTCACCACCTAAAGCAAGGAGGTTTTCAATACTCCAACAGCCACAAGTAATCCTCTTAGTGTGTTTACCTGAAAAAGAAAAAATCCTATACAACACAAATCAAACACAACCACAAAAAAAATCTGATGGAAATATACACCGTTTGGCCACTCAAACACAGACTGTAAGAATGTGAAAGAATGTGAAATGACCTGCAAGAGCAAGAGCTTTTTTATAAAAAATCTGCTCTCAGATGGAAGTCTTTTGACTTTATACGAAATAGCACAGCTCCTGTTCTTCCATCTCTTTGCATCACATTTCTGGGGATTGTGTTAGCCTTTATGCCCAGAGGTACCCTAAGCAGGTAAGAAAGGGTAACTTAGCAAATGAACAACCACACAAATCCTTTGCAAGAAAGGTAACACAAGTCCCCCATGAGGCAGTAAGGCAGTATTAGGTATTTCTGTGTGTGTGTGTGTATGTGTGTATATA